>LS053885.1:7542-27312 GCA_900241095.1 Acartia tonsa | reverse complement strand
GGCTCCCGTCGCAACCCACCTCACATGCCGCCGCTTTGGGGACATACAGTATACGTTACGAAAAATGCCCGGTCTTTAAAATGGGCTACCCCCCCCCCCCCCATTCCCCCCTGTAATGAAGTTGTAACCCTAGTTTATGTGTGTGTGATCTTTGTATACATGTATGATGGTGTTTGTATCAGTCTATTATACTAAAGATCATTTTCTGACATTCAGCAGGCTATGAATAGACAATATTCAAAATGAAAAAATTCCAACCCTTATTATTTTAAGTAAATGTTACCTAAGCCGAAAAATCACATAGTAAAATTGACTTAAGCATAGGGGTTGCTAAAAGTTTTATCTTACGCATAAAATTCTGCTTCCATAGACACTTTACCCATCTTCCTAGCTCTCATACAAGTCATTTGAGCCCAAAAAGTATGTATCAAGAACTCAAAATTTATGATTTTTCGGCTTAACTAAAATTAACTTAAAATACAGAAGGGTTGGGATTTTTTTCATTTTTAATATCTGCTTTCATAGCCTGCTGAATGTCGGAAAATGTTCTTTGATCTAATTGACCGATACAAACACCCTCATACATGTATATAAAGATCACACAAAAAAATAGGGTTACAACTTCAAAACAGAGGGGGCTAGACCATTTTAAATACCGGTCATTTTTCGTAACGTATACTGTTTCTAAAATAAATGGTCCTATGACAAACAAATAAGTGGTCAAACGTAGGAGTGGACACTTCTAACCTAACCAATTTTAGACCATCTTATAGGTTTTTTAAATGCCTAATCCCTGCGGGGGGCTTATTTGTACATTCATATCTTAACCTAACCTAATCTGCATAGAAATACTTAATTACATTAATATTTTAGGACTCCTGCGTTTGTCTACTCCGACGTTTGGGACTCCTGCGTTTGTCCTGGAACCCATTGGTTGATTTTCAATGGCCCAATTGAAAGGTTGCACAAGGTGGTTGCGATAAGAAGATACAGTTATTTAACCCTTTCTCCCTCTAGTGTTTTACTCTAATGGCCAATAAATGAGGTCTATATTAGCAAATTGAAGACAAATGGTTCAAACTCTAACAATAAGTTATTACATTTTGACTATTCTAGATTATGATTAGGCCTTTACAATTTACATGCCGCTTATAAAGATGTGAGAGTTTCAAACTAGTAGCCTTTAAAGTATATATATTCTTTTAGAGAATCGATCCGAGGAATATTTTATAGTAAACTCCACCAGATCCAAATAATCCTTCTCTACATTTTTACACCATAATGTGCAATATTTTTATTACATTAGCAGCTACTCTGTATTTTTGACAATTGTTCAATCAAAATTTGGTGATAGTGCCCTATAGTTAAAAACTACTTCAGGAGATCTTAAGGGATAAGACAATGGGCGAAAAATTTATATGTATTTCAAATAATGATGAACAAAATTACCCCTTTTTAGATTCAGACTATTAATAAACAGTTAAGACAGTTTTAATTGGTTCACACCTATTAAGTTTTTTTAAAAGTCCCAATATTTTTTTAGCGCAAGAATTAGTTAACGTTTGTACAAAACTTTGTAGGCCAGTATAATTTGTAGCCCAATGTCCCATCCCTCCCTGTCAAAACTAGAATTTCACATGATAGAAAAATTTCTCTAAAAAGTAAGGGTGAATAAAACAGCTGTTAAAATCTACTTATCAATTGAATAACAAATGTAGTATAAACACAACGGATCATCAAAAGTTGATTATCGCGCAGCTTCGCTACAACTAATCCTTGACCACCACCCACACGCACACACACACACACATACACACACAATCATACACATAAACCAGTTGGGGAGTTGAATCCATTTTTATAGAAGCAGAAATATAATCTATGATTACGGTTTTGACCCTCCAAAAAACGTAATCTACCATTCCACTTTCCACTCTCCCCTCTCTTGGTGATGAAATCATCAACGCCGATATGATTTTGTAATCTACCATTCCAATTTTGCCTCTCATATTCATAAACATTGATTTCCTTATTTAAATCTACATAATAGTAATTGTATTATAATCTAGCTATTATTTTTATTTTACATAGAAGATTTTTAATTATAAAAAGTATTTTATACATTCCTATGATTAACATAATTTAAAATAGTTGTATGATTTCAATTATGTCGAAGTTAAAAGTATAAACCACAATTCCAGTTTCGCCTCCCTTGAAAGTGAAATGGTACATTTCAAAAATCGTATCGGCATTGATGATATCATCACCAAGAGAGGCAAAATTGGAATGGTAGATTACAAAAATCATATCGGCGTTGATGATATCATCACCAAGAGAGGGGAAAGTGGAATGGTAGATTACGTTTTTAGAGGGTCAAAACCGTAATCATAGATTATATTTCTGCTTCTATAAAAATAGATTCAACTCCCTAACTGGTTTATAAATCTAATTCAATACAGTGTATTTCGTAAATTCAAAGCAATTATAAATAAATAAAAATTTTAGTAAACTATATGTAATATGTATTAAACCTTTCTCTACTGATTAAAAGTTCTTAATATTATAATTTTTAAATCTTAAAAGATTTGCTAGGTATAGGAAACAGGATGCTTTCAGCCCCTTGAATAGTCAGTCTGCTTTTTATATAGTTTTTTAGTCAATATTAGGACATAGAACATAATTTATGCTGCATTTCAATAGCATATTTTCAAAAAAATACATTACTTTGAATTTATAAAAAGAATATTCTTAATAGCAATTTCAACAATTCTTTTAAATGAGCCGAATGTATTCCCACGAAAACTAATGGTATCTTACAAATCATCTTTTTATAAATATCAAAATAAAATGACTTCAAAATCTGACCTAAATACATTGAATATGTGAGGTAAAGACAATCGAATTAGACAAAATGACTGAAAGTAATCATGAGGAAATTTTATGTATACAATTGAAGAAAAAAAAATGAATTAGAAAAGTTCTTATACATTTAATCAGAATTATGTAAAGTATAAAAATTTTGGAATGTCAATGTACCCTTTCTTGTGCTCTCCACTGCATAAACTAGTTTTTAGGACCCTATAATATGTTCATGTTGTCTTGTGAAAATTTTTAAGTATTTTATTTTTTAGATAATAGGTGGGGAGGATTAAGTATTAGCTCTTATATTATTCTATCAAAAAAGTAAAAATTCACAGGAAGAAAAAATTTATTTGTCAAATGAAATTGTTCAATTTGGTACTAGTTTGTAAATATTTAGAGGCAATAAACAGATTTTTTTTAATATTAATTGCTTTAAATTGTTATGAAAAAATTATTAAATTATGCATAACCACACTGAGCTCTATTGCAAAGAAGTTGATGGTAAGATTTGTTCTGTAAAAGAACATTATCTGGTCTGGCTTAAAGACTAATGACATCTTGTTAAAAGAATTAATTGATTTAATACGCAGTTGTAAATTATTTCATTTTATATAGACTGTTATTCTATACCCTGAATTTTCAGACCTATTTATTAAAACAAATCTTTTATCAACTTGTATGTGTTGTAGAATGGTGTGAACACGCACTGCACACTTTTCAATGTTTTAACAGTAAAGATCATATTTTTATAACTTATCTATTTTTTAGAAAATATTAGTATTAAGTGATCTTTTCTTTTGAAATATATTATATCTAAGCACTGTTCAAACTAGCACTTATACTAGGATGACAAAAAGATTTAGATAAAAACACATTTTTTAAAATCTTTTTGCCATTCTTTAACTATGCACAATTGTTATATTTAATCCTAAAGTTTTTTGTCTGAATTTCTTTCCTTTATCCTTGAAAAATATTAGAATCCTATTTGATGAGATTATTTAGACAAATGCCTTTAAGAAGCCTTATAAAATATAAACAGCACAAGATAAAGCACAACACTGCACTGCACATCCTATATAGATATTTAGAACATTAATCTTTGTGTTTATAATTAAATTTATATTTTTTTAAAAGAAGGAAGTGCTTTTAACAAGTAAGCAAGAGATAGAGAAAATAATTACAGAATAAAGACTAAATACATTTATTAGGAATGGTAAAATATTCAAAATATTTAAGCATCACTATCTGATAAATTGAGTGACTTTCTGCCAAAAAGTGTGTAAGAACACAATTTCATTTCTTTTAATTTGTTTAAACACAAAGTGTGGGCAAAATATAAAAATTTCATATTTAGAAGTCCATTGGTAATCATTAACTCTTAAGTTCTAAACTTCAATGAACGTTCCATTTTGAATGATCTGTAGTTATTAATTATCAATGTATTTTCTACCAGTACCATCTTTGCATGTACAAACACAAATAATAGAACAAATATTTTTCATTATCAGTGTTATTTGATATCTTATTGTGATTCTATCAATAATGTTTATTGACAGGATGAGCATTGCATTATAAAAATTATTTCCATAATGAAGCTTTAATTATCTACAATTAGGAAATTAAGTTAATGGAATAATTTTTACAATGTAAAATATGGAATGAGAGTAAATACATACAAAATTATAAAACACATTCGTCTAATTGCAAATATTTTTCAGGTTTTTGTCCTAATGTCTTTAATTTTTATCTACAGTTTTATAATTGATCCATTAATATAAGAGTGGGGATATAATATTTTTGTTAACAAATAAAGATAGTCACTTACACATCCAACTGTTCAGTTTTGACTTTTAGATAAAAACTGTCATATCTAAAAATAAACTTTTAAATTTTTAGATTAAACTGACGTTTTTTGTAACCTAGAAGAAACTAACTAAAACAGTATTCACCTTAAATCCTCATTATGGATATTATACAATTACACATGTGTTATAGGTAACCGGACACCTCCCAGACCATTCCCACCAACAATTCCTCCCACCTGGCCTCAGCCCCCCACCACTCCATCTAGGTGATTACATACTTTTTTTGAGGGGAGAATTGAACAGTGTCAAGTCAATTTAATTCTGGGTGGTGTTGAAAAATATTGGTTGACTTTTTTACAAAAAAAAATATTCTTAAAAACATTAAAACATAAAAAAATCTGTTTTCACATACTAAACTGTAAACATAACACAGGAGACCAACACGACCAATGCGCACTACTAGACGATTTGTGCCCGGCCAAGCTACAATTCAACCTGAAACACCACCTCCGCCAACAACACTGCCACCAAGTAAGTTATTTTACTCCCCTTTTTTCACTTCATAAATGTCGCCTTCATGCGATAAATGTTGATGTTTTTTATATGTCGTCTTTTAACAATTAATGTTATATTTCATGGGAATTAAGAATAAGTTTTAAGTTATTTTTACTCCTAATGTGTCTTTCTTAATATACTCAAATCTGTTATAATATAATCTAAAATTATTGGCTTTCTTTCTAAAATAAACTTTTTATGCCAATAAATTTTTCAATTTGTTTCCTTTTGAATCTAAATTTTTTTTCTTTAATTCTATCAAAAAACATGCCAGGACATTGTTTATTTCGCTTTTTAATCTCTAAAATTCAAACCAAAATCTTATACAGTTAAAATGAATGCGTAATATTATACACAAACTCTATGTGTAATATTGTATCAAAAGCCTTTGCTAGATCCAAATACATGCTATGCTATGCTTGTAGAATATTTACCTTAATCAGCCAGGATATTAAATGGATTGTTGTGTATTAGAGTTGATTTATTGATAGTCTTACTATTATTATGTACACGTTTCTTACTAATATATAAACCCTATTTAAAAAAATCGGTTTATATCTATTCAATTTCATATAAAAAAATATTCTTCATATGTAAATACAACTTCAGTTCCCAGTCACTCTTTAGAAGGGGAATTGTTGTTCTAATTTTTATAACAAAATTATGAGAATTCTATTTTAATTTTTATAGTAAAGTTTAAAAGAGTAAGTTCTACAGAAGAACTTATTAGATAAGGTACTCTATTACATAATATTTCATTGGATGTCCTGACTGTTAATCTCCTTTACTTTCTGCCACCTCAAGTAGAGTCTGCCTCGCGTCCAACAATATAATTTTATTTTTTTGTAATTGGAGAGTTAAGATTATAAATGAATGTCAAAGTGGTGAATGTATTTCTCCTTTTGGTCGACAAATTCTTGCGATCCGTTAGAGAACTATCCACCACACAGCCTTCTTGGAGTTATTTTCAAAATAAAGATTATATGTTGAGCGTTTTCAATTAGGAATATTAGGTTGGGCTGAGTTGTATTGCCGCCTAGAGTAGAAAGGTTATGGAGTTACGTTACTTCAGGGATGTTGTTACGGATGGCTAAAAAATTCTAAGGGCCTAATTCAAACATATAAGCGAGGAAATATTAATACCTGAATTGTAAGACGAGGACGATTTTCTCTGTAGAAAATTGGTTCGTTTCCATATGGTATTTATTGTAAGTAAGAATTAAACAAAGTATTTGACTTATATATATTTAGAATAAAAACAAAGTTTAAATGCAAATAGTTTGACTTGGCCATGATTTACAAATTTAATGTGAGATGTTAAGAATAATTTTATGAAAAATGTGGATATTAAAATTTTAATTGCAGTTTTAATCATGAAATATTACTTTAATTTAGTAATGTAAAAAAATTTTGCATTATAGTTCACACATTTGAAAGGATATTTCCAAACAGGGCTTTATAACTTTTTTTTCTTTGTAATTAATGTCTCGAAACTTATATAATGTGGTTTACTTAAAGAAAAAGTATAAATGATTTTAAACTTTATTAAATATGTGTATTTTTCTTTGCTTTCCTTACACATATGTTACATAAACAAAGGTGTTTAGTTAGTTGCATAACAATCTATATAAAAAAAAACATTAAATATAAAATTAACACATTTTACAGAGATACAGTGATAGCAAACTAGATCAATCAATCCATTTACAGAATATATTATTTTAATTTGGAAGATTTTTATCTTTCCTTAGTTTATCCCTGTATCTCCTTTTTCTGTATTCTTCAACAATATTTAAACAAACATTTTATGTAAAAAAAATATTGACAATTCAAAGATATAAACGTTTTTCTTGCAGATTTTTATTGTTTTAAAGATTAAAATACTATTTGTAAATAATTGTTTTGTTTTGTTTCAACAGGAAGATACAGTAAGCCTTTAATATTTAAATAAAGTCCATTCAAAAATATTTTTTTAGTTTGAAGGTCCAATTATGTATGACAGGTTTTTTTTGTTATTTAGAACCTACATTTAAAGTCTTGATATTTAAATTTGTCTTTTCTTCAAATGGCTAAAAAGTTAAATATTTTAAGCAGTTGCATGCAAAGATTTTTTACAGGGGGTGTAAGCCCTGATGGGGTGAAATTGGCAATGCAGCTCTCTTAATTTCACATTTTAGGGATTTAATACCTTTAACACTTCCTCCTGCTAAAATTATCAAGAATTAAATGATTTTTATGAAATAAATATTAAATGTAAGGTTTTGTAAAACATAATTAAATTAAGGGCTAACCTAATATTGGTCAAAATAATTTTCTATAGTCAACAAAAAAATCATTTTAGGTAGAAATATGTGGGTTTTTTTCAATAGGCAGTGTCAGCTGCAAACAAGCTGACTTGAAATCGCAAAATTCTTAGATACTTCCTCTAAATTTGGATACAACTTATAATATTCCTTAGTTGCAGTCACAATAATTGATAATTCCTTTGAAATTATAAATCATTCCGCTTTTTAGATTTTCTGAAAATAAGTAATGGAGAAAGTTTCTAAATAAAAGGAATTTTAACATATCCTTGTGCAAATTATTATTTCACTAAGAGGCTTGACAAGTGAGCTTGTTGGTGGCTGCCAAGACCTTACTTTTTGTGGACTGTAAAAATAGTTAGGCATCGAATTCTTAAAGCATGAATGAACTTTTTCATTTAGTTTATGTTGTGGTATTATGTCTGTATAATATGTAGAAATGATTCTGTAATTCGTATGCATTTATTTAGATATACTTAAGTATAAAGTTAATGTGTCTGCTTCTTGTTTGTAAAATATCAGGTGTAATACTTTCCTACACTGTCATATACTAAAGACGTTAAAAACTATGAAACAAAGAAATTTTCCACAACTTGTCAACCAGCAAAAGAAATATCAGACAATGATGATTGTCTATCTATAATACAAAGTAGAACGATTTTTCTTTGGGGGGAAGGGGTGGTTGGAAAAAAATCCAACCCATTTTTTTTGTTTTGGGTAAGTTATTTCTGCCATAAAACTTAATTTTTATTTTTTTTCAACTACCTCTTGGGGCAAAGCCCCTAGAGGCTAGGGGCGAAGTCACTAGTTGACTAAAAAGTAAAGTTTATCCAAATTCAATATAAAGAACTTTAATTGTTATACAAGAGAAAATGATTATTATTTTTGTTATAGAAGGGAAGGGGAAGTTAGGAAGAAAAGGTAATAACAAAATATGATTTGGATTTATTTAGAGCTAGACCAGATTGTATTTAAGTATTTCAAAATCATACACAGTGTGTATTTATTTTTGTACTTCTAACGTGGCATTTTTCAAATAAGTTTTTACAAAAGGCAGCTAATTAATTTTCTTTATGTTGTTATTTGCCCTGCTCAATAAATATAATGATTATAATTATGATTTAAAATCTGTAAGATAAAATCTATAAAAGTACTAAATTAAAGAAACACTGTGTATCTTTAGGTACTATGGACATTTGGATATAAATATTTTTATAATTATAAGTTCTTTTATACTAACTTTTGAGTAACGTAGTGTAAAATAAAATGCAGATTAAAAATAAATATTTATTGATCATTTCATTAAAAAGATATAGAATGTGATAATAGTAATTTATAAATTAAATAGTTTTTAATAAACTGCACATAATGATATAAGTATTTTTACTTAAATAAATTTGTCCTTTTCAGGTTTATAAGATATTTTGTAATTTTAAAAAGTATTTTTTGAAACAACTTTTCTTTGCATATTTGATTTGATTTGATAAAGATGACCAATGATTAATTAAAGCATAAACAAAATTTCATAGGTATCAGTATAGAGTATATTTTAGAAAAAGAAATTTTAGTATTTTGTATATTCAAGAAAGTTTGGTCGAAAGCAAGGAAAAGTATTCTGGAACAAAAATGATTAGCTAATTTTTAACCAACATGATAGATGCTTTAATTTAATATAATTTTATTCGTTTTCATGTTGTCTAGGTAAAATTTTGCCAGATTAATTTTCTTAAATATTTAGCTGTTGTATTACTATTTGTTTGTTATAAAACTTGTACGTGGTTAAAGGTTGGTTTATTAAGCATATCTTTGTCATATTTTATGCAGATACATATCTTTCCTACGTCTGACCTAATTCAAATCGGAAATTTTGATAAAAGTATAAAAATTAAAATATTAGAACCACAAACTAGCTATAAACTAAACTTTCTTCTATTGTTAAGGGTTTTTTATTTATTGTAAGCCCAACCACTAGCTTCTATTAGAAGGTGTAAACCAAAATATAGGGGAAGAATTCAATACTTACCCATTTGCGAAACATCCCCCTTATTAATGAAAAGCTACTAAAGGTAGAACTTATAAATTACATATTGGTGGTTTGCAAGATTACTGTATTGTCTAGTACATTTTCCTTAAGTGATAATATATGCATCTTAAAAAATTGTAGATTTTTTAAAGCATTATGTTGCATCTGTCATAAAGTAATGCTGTTGTTTTTCATTATTTTTACTCTTCTTTGATCCTAAAAGTTTAGGCCCCCAGTCATTAATATGCACAATATATTATAATTAGAGTAAAGGAAATATCTTAGCCCAAAATTGCTGCATCTCTTAACAATGCTCAATAAGGACTTCCAGACAAATATTATGTATTCAAAGGTTTTATTTTGAAGGACTTTTAATCATATAATCACGCACTTTATTATCAGTATTTGGTTCAAAGATACATGAGGTTGCCTGTCAAGATAGTAATTTAGAAAAATAAAAAATCAATTGACAATCAAATTCTACACAGAAAAGGAGTAATTAAACTCCCTGCCCTACCCCCTTGAAGTCTTTTCGGCCAAGAAAAAATATTATTAAAGCTAGGGGGAAAAATTAATAACGGTTAGGAAACAGATAAAAAAAAGACAAGTTTACAGAGTTACAGTTATAAAAATATCAAAAATCTAGAATCATAGTCATATAAAAGCATGCTTAAATAGATTTTGTAAAATTTGCTTCCTGCATTTCCTTATTTTAGAATAGTAATTCAATAGTAATTTGTTTATATTAGATAGTTTTATTATTTTTTATATTTGAAATATTTATGTTTCATAACTAAAATAATTTATCATAAATTATGTATTTTCATTAAAATATTTTGTGAAAAATGCTATTTCGTATAATAATTAAAAGTTACTATAGAATTTTTTTGAATGTAAAGATCCTAGCCGTTTTGAAATTTAAAATGTAGAACAATACAATGTAAAAATATATGTCCCAGAAATGAAACAATTATTATTTTTATTTAAGAAATAAAAATTACTAAGAAAATGTTGCATAGTTCTTTGAACGGATTTTTTCTGATAGATTTTAAACAAATAATAACAGTTTCATCATTTGGGAATTTAATATTTACAGTTCATAGAAGAAAATAACATTTGTTGATTTTTTTGTTGTTATCATTCAAAGTTATATTGTCTTTATACAAATTTTCTAAACTTAAGATAATTATATTGAATTTATAATGCATTTGAAATAAAAATAAGCACAGAAATATGAATATTATCTTTCTTCTATTGATAGTAAAAAAATCTAAAATAAACGTTTTAAAGTATTTTTTTTCTTTTTTAGAATACTGTAAAGTAGAAGATTTAGATGGGGGAGAAGTCAAGTTTATCAGAGAGGGTTTTGAGAAAAGGGTAAGTTCAATTCCTCTTTATGATTCTTGAAATTTGGATGTGTTTTTAAAAAGTGGTGTTAAAGGAACCATGCAAGAAATACACCTATTTGACTGCTGAAAGACTGCCGCAATTAGACTTGAAATATAACTGTTTGCTTTGAAGCTAAAGGCTTCAAATTTGGGGTATTGGATCTACTTGTAGCAGTCTTTAAGCATTTAAAGCATTTCATGCAGACTTCCTTCAATAACAAGATTCCTATTTGCCAATCTTCAGGAGTTCTTCTTTAATAGTGTTGACTGTTAAAAAGACATTAGATATTTCGGGTATAGTCCCTTTCGTAACATCGCATCTTATGGGGCGATTCTTCATATTTTTCACAGTAGCTTTTATCCTATTTCTAGCCCCTGCGGGGGGCTCTAACCCTGCGGGGCCAATTACCTAACCCTTTGGGGCAATCACCTAACTCAAAATAACCTATAAAAAGCCATTTTAAAAATACGACGAATCGCCCCATATGGGGCGATTTTACGAAAGGGACTATTCCCGATATTTCTATAAATTGTAATTTCTGTTTTTATAATATCTGTTACATTGAAGAATATGGAAACGGCCTTTAATTGAATTGTAATACAAGAACACGTAAGCAAGAAACTACCTTTAAATATATACATCCTTTAATTTTTTAAAATTATTATTAATGTATTTTGATTTAGTTTTATGCGAAGAACAAAGAGGGAAGTAATTTATGCTCTTGTAAAGAAGACCATGGTCGCTCCCAACATTATTGTACCTATCTACAGGTAATTATTACGTCTGTGCATGTGTATGTGGTGAGTCATGTAAATATTCTTGTAAATAGGATGACAACATTGTTGTACTTATCTGCAAGTTATCAGTTTATTTCATACCTATTAACTTTAAATACTGTATAATGACCAATTTCTCTTTTTTTAGGAAATAGAAAAGAAGCCGTGTAATACAGGGAAAGCGTTTTACAGGTACAACAAAACTAGATTTTCTAGACAATTTAGGCAAAAAAAATAGATCTAACGTGTGTTTTTATTTCTGACAACAAGGCCCTTCTTTATCAGGTCTATGGTCTTAGATTTTATGGCATGTAGGAATTAGGAAGTAAGAATATAAAATATTCAGAATTAGTTATTTTAGAGAAGCTTTGCTTTTGTCAAAGCAGAATACATTATTTGAAATAAAATCTATTTAATGTTAGCTAGACTTAAAAATAGCGTTTAATATATTACATAATATGTAATATATCAGTCAATTATCCGTGTACTATCTGAGCTGTGCTCATAATATTTAGCATTTTTTGCTAGTAGCGTCTATATATATAGAAAAATAGCCTAAAACCATCCTGGTTCCTATGTCAAGCTTTCCTAAAATGTAGAATTTAGCGTTATATAACTTTCATACGAGAAAAATAAGTTTTGTTTTTTTTGGTGATTATTCTTTTGCCAAGGATTCAGCAATTGTACAATTTTTGTTTCTATTTCAGTCACAACTCTCCGTTCTACCTGCCTAGCCGAGGCCAATGCCTTTGCTATAGCGGCCAATTTATTTGCGCCAAGCCTGATTACAACAAGGGGCGCAAGGGTAAGCCCCAAGGTGAGGAGCCAATAGGTGAATGTTTTACTGTTTCCTGGGTTGAAAACAAGAAATACTCGACAAAGTTTTGGCTTTTACTTCGCTTAAATACGAATCTATATTTTTTTTTATAAATTTTGTTGCTTTTTGAAAACAATTTGTATCATGAAATATCCAGGAAAAAATCAGTTGTTCAGATAAAAAGTGAGCAGTTCCATCTTTCTTCACTGTATTTTTACATACAAAGTAAAACTTTTTAGAGTATTTCTTGAAAGGAAACGTTTCATGAACAAGATCAGATGAACCTTTTCATTTTTACAAAAGATATTAAAATATCTTATCTTGTTGTCACCCTGTAATTAATGTGTGCAACTAATCATTTTTCATAACATTAACCTTTAATCGAAGTTTTTCAAAGAGATGAGAGTAAAAGTTCTAATCATAAACCATGTATTTTAATTATGTCTTCTGGACCTTTTCTTTGTGAATTAAAGTCCCCCTTCCCCACTTACATAGGCTTGAAAACAATCTAAACAGTTATATGTATCAAACTTTTTGTTTAAATTATGAAACATTGATTGTTTTAGTCTATTTGTTTGGTGATGTAAATTTTGTTTTTCTTTATATCTATTGACGTGTCTTTTTAAAACATTAAAATTAAAACAAAATAAAACTCTTTAATAACAAATGTTATGCATTGGCTTAGAAAAAAACTAACCTATACTGTATTTCATTATTCATCATTTTAATGTTTCATCCAATAACATTACCCCAAAAATTTACTAAATTAAAATTTTATGAGGATTTGTAGTGTAAAAGTAAATTGTGAATATAGGCTTATTCAGAAAAAATGTAATCAATAACATAAAGGTTTCAATTCAAAATCTTGTTGATAGAACGTTTTCTTACCCGGGTTCATTTTAATTTTTCTAAAGATCTAACATTGTTAGTACATTGAAATAAATTGAGGTTTTATAATTTAATAAAGATTAAATATCTGGGTTATCATATTTAAATAATAAGATAAGGGTCAATTTGTCTTTCATTTTCCTATCGGAGGATAATACTTATACTTATTGTCACACTAATAATCATTTAAAATCATAAACAATTGTTTTTCTTAATTTGTGTAATATGTTTAATTGTATGCAATTAATGTCGGTTATTTTTGTAAATAATTGCTATGTGTTTTAATTTTTAAGGTTTTTAGTGCATTCTCTCCACACAGCAGTAGTAACTGAAATCAATTAACTATTGTCGTCGTCTTACGTTAATAATTAGCACGAAATAAAGGTGTGATTTGATATTGAACAAAAGTTTTTAACTAACTCATTTCGCCACCTTGCGGTGTTGGTGATGCGAATAGGGCGCTTGTAATTTTGAACCAAACTGTTTCAGTGATACCAGCGCCACCTGGTGTCTTCCTGTACTTGGGATTTAGCAGAATTGATGCAGAGGTTCTCAAGAAGGGACGCATGAAACTCAACGATGAGGTAGAATTGTCATTTATATGCACAATTGTTTTTCTTCAGATGGTAGCGGGACAAAGTGTCTATAAATCAGACATGTGACGTCATAAAAATTTGGGAGATGAGAGATAAAGTGGAAAAGAAAACCCCTAAAAAAAGATGGATAATTCCTCATTTTTAAGACGTCACATGACTGATTTTTTAGACACTTTGTCCCGCTACTTTAGATGAGACATCCCTATCCCTGTATTGTTATAAAAATTAATCTTTGTTTTGAAGCAACTTATAGAATTTGATTAGGTTAAATGGGTCAAACAAACAAAATAAACTCAGGGATACACAAATATATACTAAACACAAATTATCAAGATTCTTCAATTTAAACATTTTCATTTAAAAAGTCACGGTCACGCACATAAAAATTTCTGTAAAGGTTAGGTTAGTTTTACTAATTTATCAAGGTTACTAAAATTTTACTCTCAATAGAAAATGTTTCTGATATTTCGTTGAATATTTAAGTATAGTTTGATTTTTTTTAAATCAGGAATGTCAAGGACATGGCTTCGGAAATTGTATTTTTAGTTTAGGTTTTCTCGTTTTCTCATTTGTAATCTTAAAAACTTTGGGTATTTATTGAATATTAGTTGGATTGTTCAAACTAGCAGTGTCCAAACTTTTTAACCAATAATTTGAAACTACGAAAGGGATAATTTAGTTCATTATCATTTGGGATGTAAATGTAAATAAATTAATCGTTCATTGTTCTATACCATTAGATACTTTACAAAAAACACATATATCAAGAAATAAAACTTATATTTTGGAGTAATCTAAAAAGAAGAAGTAATGTTTTTATTTAATATATAAATTGGCTTGGAAATATGTCAGTTGTTCATAACTTTTATATTTATAAGGATAACAAAACTTTTAGAACAGGAACAAATGTACAATAAAACAAACTTTGTATGTACTGTAAAAAATGCAACATAGTCAGACTAACATAAAGAACCATCTGAAATAGAAGCCACGCTTATAAAAATCGACATAGCTATTATGATTGTACACCTAAAGTAAACTCGGGGAAGAAGGGGAAGTTTCACAAGGTTTGGGGTATTTTTGAAGGGGGGGGGGTAAGGGAACCAATATTTGCATTTCTATTCATCTTGCAGTTCACAAACTTTCATCTTTGTGCTGCAGTCTCTCCCCCCCCCCATCCCCCTCTCTCGAAGCAAATAAGTCAGAGTTAACAGACATTTAAATTGTTTTCAAAGCAAGGATAACATGTCCATAAGAAGCACAGCAATTAAGAAACACATACACAATCAAAGCTGCTAAACATATTTTTTATAGGATTACCTTACATTTATATTGTATCACTTCATGCCTTTTAAGTTTAACTTTTCCTACATCCAAGTCGCATAAGGCCTTCCCTTTAGCCTCTGTTCTTTGTACCCCTATTAACCTCTAATGTTAAACCCCCTTCACCTTACATGCATATATTTTTGGTGTTTCATTATTTCAACAATAAAAAAAATAATATTTTTGAAAATTATAAAGACCATTTTTCATAGCAATAAAATTAATCAAGTTTCCCTCCAATATAATCTATCTTACCTTTTTCAATGAATGATTTATTAACTTTTGACATTGTAGTTTTCAGTACAGAATTTTTATTATATTTCTTATAGAATTTTGCCATTGCGATATTTGCAAAATCATAACTTGATATATTATGCGGATTTCATTCCACATTTATATTTGAACCGTTTACATTTCTCTCACTCTTTTACTTTCTTTGACTTAAAGCATCTATCTCCAACCCCCCTACCCTCCTCCCCCAATTCTCAATGCTATTTGCAACTATTGAGAATTTGGGACATATGGATGCCTAATTTTCATGTTTCAAGTTGGGTGATCAAAAGTTGGGGGAACCTTTTCAATATTCTCTTTCCTCATGACTAAAAGCATGGCTTTGTTTAAATGCTTAAGGGAAAACTATTTAATTGATTTATTTGAAAATTAAGAAAACTAAAAAGTTTTCTGTTATTCCAATCAATGCAAAATATTAAATGGACAGACTTTTGGTATGAAATTGCAAACATTGTTGGTGGAGATAAATAAATCTTTGATTGTTCTAGGGTTAGTAAACTTTTGACAGCAATTTTAAGGTTTCTCTTTAAGTCTCTAGTTGTGAATGAATCATTTTTTGATGAAATTGGTGCTAGAAAATCTAATTATACTAAAAAATTTAGCCACAACATTTGATGTTCACTGGAGCATTACTAAGTAGATGCTAATTGGTCAGCCAAATTTCAACATTCTCTGGTAACAATCAAGAAAATCGCATTTGATTTGCAGAATTTTAACGGATTCTGGGGTAAGGCCAATAGACCGACGGACCAAGTAAATTTTACGGACGGACGGACTGACAAAAAAGGCAGAAGATAAGTGAGTTCTAGAGGAGAAAAACAAACTGTGTAGTAGCTTCAAAAAACAATTACATCTACATCGAAAGTATATCATCAACAAATGTTATTTTGTTAGGTAAAATGGAAAATTAAACTCTAATACGAAAAAATATTGACTATCAAATTTTTCATTTACATATAATGTTTTAACGTGGACAAGTAGAAAAGCTTTTTTGAGCAAATAGTTTTATCCTCATATGATTTTCACATTAATTTATAGAAAAAAATTAAGGAAACCTGATTTTTTTTTCCTTGGACGGTTTGTCAGACCCTCGTTAAAGATTAGCAGTGCTTCAAATAAAGTATGGGAATAAAAGGAAGGCAGTAATGAATAATAAATGAAAGAAAAAGAAGGATTATTTTCTCATCTATTATACAAAGTTTAATGTATATATATGGTAAAGCATTTGGATCAAGGACGTCTAAGCTTTTTTTCTTAAATGGGGGAAGAGAGTGAGGCTACAATAATTGGGGAATAGTCCCTTTCTTGGCAAAGCCCCTTAATGGGCGATTCGTCGTGTTATGAATATGGCTTTTAATAGGTTATTTTAGGTTATTGGGTTAGGTGATTGCCCAGCAGGGTTAGGCAATTGGCCCCGCAGGGTTAGAGCCCCCCCTCCAGGGGCTAGAAATAGGAGAAATGTGAAAATACGAAGAATCGCCCATTTAGGTGCGTTGCCATAAAAGGGACTATACCCAATGATTGTAACTAATTAGGTATAGGCGTGGTTATATAGCACCCCTTGAATTTTTATAAGGGTTAATTTGGGGGTGGGGGCTATAAACTAAATTTATTGATTGTGATAAGAAATATCAAATAACCCTGATTTTCAGAAATTTCGGGCTTTTAAATAATTCGGTAAATTTCAGAGATTTTGGTGGTTAACACAATCCCAAAAACTTTTTAGGAACCTTTTTATAGAAGGAAATCGATGTATTTTTAATAAGTTGGCGGAGGTATGAACCTTAATATTAACCACCTTTAATTTTCGGAAAATAACAACTTTTTTCATGAGTAGAACTGTAACAAAATATTAATTTCTTAAAGAAAAAGTACATTTGTTGCTCTACTCAACATAAAGCTTTTCTGTAAAATTTGTTCTTGTTGTTGTAAACAGTATGTGTTATCTTTTTTATAAATTCTTACTTCTTTGCATGTGATCAATAATTTAAAAATATTAGGTACCTTTGACTGAGGAGGAAGAAGAGATGGAAGTAAAGAATACAATTCAACAAACTGTCTCACATTTTACCTCTAATGCCAATAAGGTATTGTATTTCTTTTATACCCTACACTTGCGGGTTCGCCCCTAGCTTCTAGTGGCTTTGCCCCAAGAGGTATAATTACATTTTCTATTACCTACCCAGCAGAGATAAATGCAAATGGATCGAAAATTTTCGCACCTACCCAGCAGAAAAAATAACGAATTCGAAAAATTCGCTCAATTCGTAAAAAAAATAATAATTATGGGGGGGGTTCTTTTATTTTTGGGGGGGTTGGAGGTGTCCCACGCCCCAAGAAAATAGCCTAAAACCACCACAGGACCAGTAGGTATATTCACTGAAGAGTAGAATCCAATCGGTTCAGTGGTTACCGAGATCTTAAAAGACGGACAGACATCAAGCTACTTTGTATTATAGATATTTAACTACCAATAAATAAACAATGGGTTTATTAGATTAAAGAAAACAAAAATAGCAAAAAGAGATCTATCTATTATATCAATTGTCCTCAGAGCAAGGATATTGAGGATTTACTGAGAATCATTTAAGGGAAATAGGATTAGCGGATAAGTTATGGATGTGCACATATTTATGCCAGGGAGGGAGGGGACATTGGACTGTAAATTACACTGGTACCCAAATTTTTATTATTGCTTTTCCTGATTATTGGTTCAAAAACTTTGGGTACTCTCATTGCTTGGTTTAGTGTCCAAACTTTTCAACCGATAATTATAATCTACAAAGAGTGTCATTTTGTTTATCATCATTGGGGATGTACATCATTTTATTGCCCATTGTCTTATACCTTAAAATTCTGTTTTTTGTAGGGTTTGGAGATATGTGGTAGAGTGGTGATACAGATAAATATCTGCTCATGGTAGCCTTAAACTGTAATGTGATTAAAGAGTAAAGACAAAAAAAACTACTTATGCTCTTATATCTAGTAAGTTAGCCTACGAAACTTTTACTTGGTTATATATGACTATATGTAGATGAACATTTACGCTAAAAATAATGATAAATTAATGCATTTTTAATAAAAAAAAGCTAGGTACTTTTTATCCTACCAGAGCGGCTGCGCCTCAAGGGGCTCTAAATTCGAAGGGCAGAAAAATAGCCTAAAACCATACCCAGACTTATTTAAAAAATCAAATAGCCTAAAACCATTTCAGAGCCTATAAGAGGCTTCACTGTAAAGAAGAACCATATCGGTTCAGCAGTTTGCGAGATCCTTCGCTACAGACATAAAAAAGCTTATTACTTTATATTATAGGATATATTAAGAAGTAAGTTTTTTTTGTCTTGAGCAAAAGAACTCAATATCTATTGAACCAATTGGGTTCTTTGATTTAGGTAAGATTTACATAGGTCCTCAGGTTGTTTTAATTAAGTCTTGGGATGTGTTTAGGCTATTTTTATCCTCTTTCTTACACTTCAAATACTAAGCCCCTAGATGCTAGGAACGCAGCAACTAGTTGAAAATAAAGCATTTTTACCATTCTTCCAGTGTTATTTTAGTAAAATAACCTTTATAAATATTATATAAGATTTGCTGAAGAATAAATATTAAATAGAAAGGTCAAATAATATATAATTTCTTTATGTTATTCATTATTTACCAAAAAAAGTTTGGATATAAAAAAGTAAACAAATATGTATATTATTTTTTTAGGAATAATGATGATGCTTTTTCAAAAACTACTTCGGGCATATTAACAATAGGTATATAGAGCTTTTTTAGTCTTTAGTTATGACGCGGTACTGACCAAGATTCGAACCCACGTCCTCCTCAGATGTGCTACGCTACACAAATAATAAAACAATCTATCTACCTGTATTTCGTCTTGAGTCAATTTTTCACCAATATTCATCATAACACAGGCTAGCTCTTGTCTGTTAATATAGCCATTACCATCCTTAAAACAAAACAATAATGAATAATAAAACACACATATACATATATAGAATAAAACAAGGATGACAACATCCATAAAAGCGAAGCTCTAAAACGATAGGACACATGGACATTAACACTTGTATAGTGTCAGAACTGAATAATCAGAATATAAATGAATAAGAGTCAAAGCAAAATTGTGAGTA
>LS053884.1:1631-14452 GCA_900241095.1 Acartia tonsa | reverse complement strand
ATCAAATAATCCCACCCCTTAAAACGCCCTTATTTAAAATTAGTATATATAATCAAAATGCCCCCCCCTAAAGCAAAGTGCCCCCCCGGGGCACTTTGATTTAGGGGGGGGCAAAATTTTACAAAATCTTCAAAATGCCCCCCCCCCTAGACAAAGTGCTTCGCACGCCACTGGAATTATTGGCCTTGTTTAAAAACCAATAATCTATTTAAGCAGTGGATAAGGGATTGAGATCTATAAAAGATTTTGTTTAATGGTAGCTTAAGTTTTTGTCTAAATTGTACGGCATTTAAAACTATTTTAAACAGTGGCTGCTTCTAGAGAAGTCACTTTAGAAAAAATTGGATGTGTTGATTTCACGGATAATTATGATATTTTAGAATTCTACCGTTGTTTTTTTAAACAGGACTAATAGTTGGTTTAAATGCTTTAGTAATAGGCGACTTAAAAGTCTATATTTTATATTCTTAAAGATTATTTAGGTATAGTCCCTTACGTGACCACGCCTCTGAAGGGGCGTTTCGTCGTATTTTCAAAGTAGCTTTTGACAGGTTATTTTAGGTTAAGTTAAGTTAGGTGATTGCCCCGCAATGTTAGAGCCCCCCCTCCCCCCGTATGGTCTAGAAATAGGAGAAAAGCTACTGTGAAAATACGACGAAACACCCCTTAAAAGGCGAAAGGGACAAACCCAATTATTTTTCTCCCCCCAGATTGATTTCAAAACTATTTATCCCCTCATCATTATCAGTGTAGATTGTTCACGTTCATTGGTAGCGAAGCTGTAAAAAAATGGGGAAAATGTATTTTTTGTTTTCTAGGCATTTAGTTAATTTAAGAACCGCTGAAAAGTTTCATGTGTGACGTCATAAAAATACGTCTAAAAATGAGGAATGAGAGGAGACGTGGGAAGGGAAACTCCTAAAAAAGAGATAGATTTAGACATGTTTTTATGACGTCACACATGACACTTACCAGCGCTTCTTAATTTAAGTATATTGTAATGTACGTTATACTATGTTTTTCCCTTTAAAACTTTAATGTTATCTTTAGAACCTACCTTTTTTCACTTTTAAGTTTTACATTAATGCTTTTTGTCCGTGCTTGTGTGTCTTAAAGTTGAATTACTTACCAACTAACGAACTTATAACACTGTAGAGTATCATCGCTCCCAAAAAGAAAATATTTACATATTTCATTAATCAGCCAGCCTACAGCATTGTTAGAAGAAATTCTTTTGGTTAAACATGATTTAAAACAGATCTACTGATTTTTAACCTTAATGAGAGGCTTTTACATGAAAAATTGTTTTATGGGTTTTCTTTTTATTTTCTAATACATATTTTAGTGTAGTGTAGGTGTTTTATAACTAGAATATGTCCGTTGTATTGTAATATTAGCAAGGTTTTTCTGTTTATACATTAAGATCTTTATAGGATTTAGTTCTCCATGTCAGTGAAGCCTTACTTAGGTCTTAGGGCAGCATTTATTAACTTGTTTCTGAATTACAGGTTTATAAACAAAATTACCCTGTATGCATGTAGATTAGAGTTACTGATTGAAAAGTTTGGACTTTATTACCCGATCAAGATTCTACATAAATTTGTTCCAAATTGCTTAAATACAGAATACCATAAAAAAAACTTAGTGTCCTTTTTAGGATTAAATTATAGAGATGTTTCGCTAATGATATTGTACATGTTGTCCTAGAAATCACTATTCCAAAAAGCATGTTTTAAGCGGTCGTAAAGACTTTCTGATAACGATTATAAAGTTGCTACGCTTCCTAAATAATACAAAGTGTGATAGGAATCAACATGCAAAGTTTTAAATCGAAAGGACAAGTCTAAATTAATGAAAAGAACTATCCGTTACGGACGGCCGGATGGACCGACCCTAATTATGGATAATCTTTGCTTTTAACAATTGAATAGAAATAGAAATGGATGTATTATTTATTACCTGGATCTTACACCAGATTTGCATGTTTTCTACCCTCTTACCTCATCCCCTATCATCATGCTGGATGAACGAAATGACCAATAAATGATAGGGGAAATGGCAACCTAAATCAACTATAATTTTTCTCCTGTCATATTATCCACTTATATTCTACATCCATTTATAT
The DNA here is from genome assembly GCA_900241095.1 of Acartia tonsa. Lineage (NCBI taxonomy): Eukaryota > Metazoa > Arthropoda > Copepoda > Calanoida > Acartiidae > Acartia > Acartia tonsa. Next base: position 12,327 of record LS053884.1, on the reverse strand, counting down.
AGAAAACAATGTAAGGAAAAATGAAAACAAAATAAACTCCCAGGAAATCAAAGATTTTTCCATGCAATATTTTATAATTTTGTAATATTAAATATGGCAAATTTTATGGATTAGGTCGAAAATAAGAGGAGAAACATCTTTAATAACGTCATAGGTTGTTTACGGCCAAAAGGCTGGCTGCATATCTTAGATTTAATAGAATCTGTTCAACATAAATGGGCAACTTAAAGAAGAGTTGATATTTTAGTGTAAAAAGAATGGTCGTAAAAGGGTGTGTTTCCATATTTTTTTACGTATCTCCCAGTGGATAATAAGGTATATCTATATTATTTTTAGGACTTCTTTTAAATCTTAAAAATCCTTATAATAAAGTAACAGGATGTGTGTTTGTCTGTCTGTGTGTCTGTTTTACCAAAGGATCTCGCTAACCGCTGAACCGATTGGGTTCTCCTTAACAGGGTAGCTTCTCATAGGTCCTAGGAAGGTTTATAACTATTTTGGGGGAGGGTACCACCACCCTCCCAAAAGAAATAAAAAAAAATCAAAAAAAATTAAATATTCGTAGAGACTTGAACGCAACATAGAAATCACACTTTTTTTCTTTCTTTTAAAATTATCCGTTGGAATTCAACTAGTTCTTAATTTTATAAATTCTTAAGTTCCCCTAGAGGCCTCTAGGGGCGTAGTCACTAGTTTTGTATAAAGTAATATATGAAGTATGTAAATGTAAACGAACATTTAATCTAAAAAGATATGCCTTCATGTATCAGACTTGATCCAATTGTCTAATAAAATGACATATTTACTTTGAAATTGATACATATCATTATTATATTTTATGTACAGTTTAATCATACAGTTTTTTTGCAAGTTGTTAATAAAAACTAAGAACAATCCCTACGTAAAAGTAACATAATGTTTGTCTGTGTGTCTGTCTGTTTGTATCTGAGGATCACGCTAAGCATGGGACTGACATGTAAATAGATAGTTCAACTATTTTTGGGGCAGAGTAAAATAAAAGGTTTAAAGTTTCAAACGGTTAGAAATTTTTTTTTTATCTAGGGTGGGTTAAATACCCCTATTTCCCCCTCCCCCCATCCTTGGTCGTCCCTGATTGGTTTTTAAGCAAGTTACCCCCTTCACTAAAAATAAAAAGTCTAAATGGGGTTTGATACAACACCTAGTTTGGCGGGTCCCCTAGAGGCCTGGGTCGAGGCCACTTTGGTTTAAACCAGGGATATACAGGAAATTAGAGTAAAACACAGCCAAGTAGCAGAAAATAATTTAGAAGCAGACGAAAGAGGTCTTTGAAAAAGGAAGTTAGGTAGTTGTCTGTATATACATCTATTCTATAAATCTGTTTAAAGGGATATGACAATGGCCAATAAATTGATGCAAATTCCCAATGATTATACACAAAATTTAAATTATTGGTTGAAACGTTTGAACACTCAACAAAATGAACCAACAAATAAAAGTCCTTGAAGTTGTTAAGGCAGAAATAGACAACGTTATTATAAGACTTTTGGGACTAGTGTAATAAACAGTTCAATGTCCCCTCCCTCCTTTGATTTAAAATTTTGTGTGATATATTTTATTTTTGTGTATTTAATGAGGATAATTCATTTAACACAACATACAACTATAATAAAAAATTACAGCAAAAACGTGTAAATTAGCTTTATTTAGAACATTATACTGAGTGTTTTCTCAATCTTATGATTAAAATGATAATTAATAGCAGAATAAGATAAGGGCTAAGGGGACATTGGGCTGTAGTTCCCAAAGTTTTATAATAACTGGTTTAACAACTTTGGGGACTTTAATTAAATTTTTATTGGTTGTTTCATTAAGTTGAATGTCAAACCGTTTCAACTCCTAATTAAAATCTACAGAAAGGTTAATTTTGTAAATCATCATAGGGGATGTACATAAATTTATTGGTCATTGCCTTATCCCTTTAGATCCCTGGCAAAAGTCAACCTTCTGCTTGTTCGTATGGACACCTGCAGCTACTCCATAATGTAATCATAATAAAACCAAATCTGTCTCACTATATTAATATTTCCAGGGCAAAAGAAGTATCAAATCAACTATAGATATACGGATAGAATGACGAAGAGACAGTGTTAGAGTAGCTGCGCTATGAACAAGAACAGTATTCTGTAATACAGTAATGTTGTTGCATATCATATTTTTCAAAGTGTAGTTTATCTTGGATGGGTTGAGGTACTCCCTCAAAAAAATTGTAAACCTTCCCTGAAGCTTCAATATCGGTTCTGCGGTTAGCGAGATCTTAAGCTACACAGAGAATGTTTATTTATCGCATCGGATTTTAGTCAACATTCCAAGGATAATAAAATGAAAAATTAAAACCAGTTGTGTTATCCCCGAAGGACCGAAGGTCAGGACTATCAAAAGTATTAGTTTTATGATTTTTCTCTTAATTTTTGTAGAAAATTGTCTGTAATTCGATGCTATACATAATATTTCAGTATGATTGAGGACCCGCTCTAATCTACCGGATAATAAACGGTTTCGAAGCCATAGTTTATGTAATTAGCGAGAATATGAGCTACACTCACAGAAAGACATTTAGACATCCTATTACTTTTATACATGATTCTTTAAAAATTAGAAAACTCTACGACTTATGTAACTATACCTATATACCTGGCGACGTTAATAATCTGAACCAGTAAAAAGGTGATGTTCTAAAAACTTGTGGGGAATAAAATTAAACTTTTTCATACATTTCTTTGTAAACAAGGACGTACAATTACATTGTCCAAAGTTATAAGTCTATGAAATAAAAATAGATACAGAGCAACAAGGTCTGTTTGTCTGTCTGTCTGTACTAAAAGATCTCGAGCTAACTGATATGGTTCTTCTCATTGGTCATGGGAAGGTTTTTAACTATTTTTGGGGAAGGTACCACCACTACGCAAGAGTAATCATCCATAGAAAAAAATTCATCCTCCCCCAAAATTAAATCATTTTCACTCTAATCTGTAGATAAATAGATAGTTATAAAGCTGATTAATAAGATAAATAGGTATTAAATAGAAAAACTAAGACTAGAAAAACTTAGTGAACTGCATAGAGAAAGAGAAATAAATGCTAAGTGAAGAATGTAGAGTACATTTGCCTTCAAAGTCTAATTCTATTAATCTTCATGGACATGGGGATTGGGCAATGGATAATACAGTAATATTGATATTCAGGGATCCAAAATGATTAGTATGGTTATAAAACTTTGGGTACCAGTGTAATTTACAGTCCATCTCTGCAAAAAGTGGAAGAAAGATTAGGATGAATAAAAAAATTTTAATTGATTTTTAATTTACCACTGCCCCATCCCTGTATCCCTTCTATTAGGTGTTTCCCATAATAAATCAAATAATTTGCTGATTGCTCAAATTGGGTTCCCTGATTTTTTTTCATAATAGTATCACAGTAGAATATTGGCATGAGAACGTTCAGCTTTTACACAGTTACATTACTTAAATTAGTGGACTTTAGGAACTTTATTTTGACCAGTGTTCCAATAAATCTGCATAATTTTTTGGTTAGTAAAAATAAGCATGTGCAAATACATATTACAATATTCAAGTTCGACATGTCTGCAATAAAACATTAAAAGGTGGGATATGAGAGACATACTGAAAAATCATGTATAGCATCGTGTTACAGACAGCTTTTCGTGGATATTAAAATGAAAAGTTATAGGATCAAAACCAGTTGTTAGCACCCAGAGGCACCTGGCCTAAAAAAAAATAATGTAAATTTGTATTTTTATTTTAATATTCATGGAAAATTATCTGTAATACGATGCTATACATGATTTTTCAGTATGGTTTGAGCCGGTCATTATCCAGCGGATATTTTCGAAGCCATACTGGAATATCTATTCTTCAGATGAACCATCCTTGACCTTTTAATTCCTATTATGCGAAGTAGCAAGATTCTTATTCTTAAGTTTTCAAAAACTGCTGCATTTATGAATGAGTTCTTCATTTAGGTTCTGGGATTATTTTAGGCTATTTTTATTCGTTCCCGACCCCTTCAAAATCAGTGCAACTACAAGCTAAGGGCGCATCATCTTGTTCTATAATTTTTAAAGGAAAATGAGGTTCTTTAGCAATATTGTTTTCATACTTTATGAGCAAACCCTATCCGTAATTATTCTTCATTAACTCAGCAGATATATGAGATATCAGGACAGGAATATAGGAATAAATCATTTTGTAGCACATCTACTTTTTACTGTCTGTCTGTCAGTCTTTTTACCGCCAGTAAAGTGGTTAAATTGTTTTCCAGACAAAAGTCTTTTAATTAAAGGGTTTGTTTTCCTTACACTTTTATATATTCTTTGAAAAAAAAAATCTAATCGGTCAAGCTGTTTAAGAAATCTCCAAGAACAAAACCACATACACAAAAACCTTCCCATATCAATTATGTAAAAATATACTAAAATTTGACGGCAAGAATTGTCAAGGATTCATTAAAAATTGGTAATATCTTAAAATATTAAAAGATAATGTTTTTAATTTTTAAAATCCATCTAAAAAAAGATAGAAAATTTATATAATGAACTGTGGAGTATATACAACAGGCCCTAGTTATATGATAGCGTCACTACTTTTAAGATTCACATTAGGAGCTATGCACCAAGAGGCGTCTATGGGCATTTTTTTGTTTTTAAAGACAATCAAAAAAATTCGAGGGGTAATTTTTTGGTGGGGGTGGTGCTAATCTCCCTCAAAATAGCCATAGACATTCCCAGCACCAATGAGAAGCTACACTGTAAAGAAGAACCGTATCAGTACAGCGGTTAGCGAGATCCTTTGGTACAGACAAACAGAGATCCTGTTACTTTGATATAAGGATTATTTCATAAATATACACATGATTCTTTTTCTCTGAATAAAAAGCCCCCAGGGGAAAGTATCTAAAAACTCGGGGGATAAAAAGCCTTCGGGAAGGGGTGTAAAAAGTTGTAAGTAGCTCAAATATTTGTTCTAATAAATCATTAAGAATTAACTTTATTACCTCAGTAATTTTAAAAAAAATTAGAGTATAAGAAAATGTTCTTACTGCTTAATAGATAGATAGAAAGAGTAAAAATAAAAAATAAAAGAAGAACGTAAATTAAACTTAAAATTATAATACACAAAATTTTTCCTTCTACAGATCAAATTAATGATAGCTGATAAAATCAAACAAGACCAATTAAAGTCCCCAAAGATTTTAAGCCAACAAATGAGAGAACTTATTTATAAAACTTTTGTAATTTACAGTCCAATGTCCCCTCCCCCCCTACCTGATAAAAAAGAGATTTTAACATAATAAGAGAAAGACAGCGTTAATTGAAAATCATGCTGTCCATTTTGCACGAAAATTATTTTATTATTTATCAATTGTTTAGTAAAATTCAGGCAGAGGAAGAATAATGATAATAAAATCAAGGGTCTTCCCAATTAGTTAGTGAGGGGAAATTGTAAAAAAAAAAATGACCATCCCCCAAGTAAATTATACATTTTAGGTGGTTTAATTAGTCTTTTAACCCCTTCCCCATCATATTACAAAAATTGGAGAAAGATTAATTTAAAGCCATTTCCCATCCCTTTGTCCAAAACTTAGTTTTTCCCATGTTGCATCTTACCACAATAAATGGATAGAATAGCAAAATGGATAGATAGAAAGCAAATAGGATAGATAGATAGATAGCAAATAGGATAGATAGATAACAAAATGAATAGATATATAGCAAAAATAAGATAGATAGATAGTAAATAGGATAGATAGATAGATAGCAAATAGGATAGAAAGATAGATAGCAAATAGGATAGATAGATAGATAGCAAGCAGGATAGATAGATAGCAAAAAGGATAGTTAGATAGATTTGCGAGTCTATTATCAGCCTTGCATTTAATTGAAATAGATAGCTGTGGAAAAATCAAGGATAAAATAATGAGAATCAGCGAAATTTTAAATGGATTTTAATTCTGGACTATACACAAGAGAGGGGTATATCTAACTCTCAAAGAGAAAATTTCTGTGTAGAGGGTATTTCTTGGAGAATGAATGAGAATTTCCAACAATATTCCTCCCCCATCCTTCACCAAAAAATTGTACAGGTACCCCTTCCCTCGCTCATTTTTGTTAAACAAATCTTAATATTCTGTATAGTCTACAATCTTATCATGATTTGTTTCTATGGCAAGCAGAACATTTATTTATTTTGGCACACTAGTTATCCTTATCGACCAGCAAAAAAGTTTGAGGCAAAATATATTATTAGTCTAATATTAAGAAACAAAACAATTTCATAATGTAAATATAGAGAAGATTCACTCCTATAATAATTTTCCCAAATAAAATGATGATAAGTTGATTGTTCTCTTCCTAGTGCAATTTCAATTAAATAGATAATAAATAATACAAATAGCGCGGCAATGATAACAATAACACTTTTTTAACAATAAAATCATGTTTGTCAGTTTGTCTGTGCTTCTGATTGAAAATTAGGGTATAGTCCCTTTCGTGGCAACGCCCCTTAAGGGGCGATTCGTCGTATTTTTAAAATGGCTTTTAATAGATCATTTTATGTTAGGTTATGTTATATTGGGTTAGGTGATTGCCCCACAGGGTTAGGCAATTGGCCCCGCAGGGTTAGAGCCCCTGCAGGGGCTAGAAATAGGAGAAATCCTACTGTGAAAAATACGAAGAATCGCCCCTTAAGGTGCTTTGCCAGGAAAGGGACTATACCCTAAGTTTCTACTATACTGTCCTCATTTACTAACTTTCTTTCTTTTTTAAAATTAGTTTAATGTTCTTTTTTATCCAAGCTATTGTTATGTACTTCTTAAGGACAAATTGTCCTCGTTAGGGATAGAATCATAACCTGAAACTTGCTGTCAGGGATTGTCGGGTTCGAATCCAGACCAATATACTTTTCACTATAAAAGTTAATATTGTATCTACTCCTGCTTTGTCGAGCTATAAAGGTTTGACATTACAGCGATACTCATGTCTTGCTTTTTCTCCCGCTTGGAAAAATATTTTTGCTGTTTTCTGCTAAAGTTTATGTGGTATGATACTGTTGCTATAGTTAAAATGTTGTCGAAGGTTGTGGTGTGTGTGTGTGTGATTAAGGGTAAATGCTGTGCATTCTTTGAACACCAACTGCTGTTGGTCATTTAGAACATTAAGGGCAGGGACAATTAATATTATATGTATGTTGCGTAGCTTATTTAAACCATCAGGTTTTTTTATAATGCTCTCTAAGACAACAGATTTTTACAACGGAGTTAGAATTTTTCTTAGCTGTTATAAAAGATACAACAATATTTTTTCATACTGTCCAATCTACTCTTTATATAACCTATAATGTCAGTGTAATATGGTTTTTATCTTATTTATGTTTTAAACTGTCATTGCATTATTAATTCTAATTATTCATTTTCAGATCACTTTTAAACAATGGGCATTAAGAAACACAAATTATTACCGATCTTTTTTACTTAGTGAAATTTTGAGAGAAACAAATATCAAAATTCATGTCTAAGTAATGAAAACTAAAGAAGTGAAAAATCCTCAAAAATCCTTAAAAATATGTTATGCTGAAAATCATCAAAATGACGACAGAAGTGCCAGATTGTGCGCAAATAAACGCACTTATGCATCAAACAGAGTTGCCGCATGTGCGGAAAAAATCGCACACCCTGTACAATTTATCAAAATTAAGACATTCAAAGAATAATGTGATTAAAAAGTATTTATTTTTGCTTGTGATATTTTTAAAATTTTCTACTGGACGGTCCTTGGATATTCATGGGCTTGATTTAAGTCAGTATGGTGAGTTTTAGAAGAGAAGCTAATCAATAGTTGGTGTAAGCGATGATTAAATGAAATGAACCAAAGATCAATATAGGCCGACAGACTGACAAACCAAAATTTGTTAAAGAGAGAATACTTTGTTATAATTCCTTTGTATATACCTTGTCTGTCCGCCAGACCGTCCGTCTGAAATTTGATTTTCTCGATGGCTATTTAGTATACATAGACAGCTGAAATTTGTGGTGCTGATTCCCTGTTCCAATGAGCATCAAGTTTATATTTTGCTTTGTCCGTCGGTCTGTCGTTTTAACTTAAAAAGACACAAATATTTCAATCTAAGATTTGGCTATTGGGAAAAAAAGGATATTTCCCAAATTCTCCCTTTTATTTTTTATGACAACTGAATAACTATTCTATAACTTACTTTGTCCGATTGACAATCCTACTAATGGATGTCGTCATACTTTTTTGTGTTTTTTTCCCCTTCCTAAGCGACCAATCCACTTGTGAATAATTAAATCAATTTAAGTAATGAGAAGAATCGCCCCTCGGTCTATGACTGCAGACTAGTAATACTTGTAGTGTAGCTTTGCTACTAATATTAATAAGACTAGACACCTTTGGTGCTATGCTTATGTAATTCAGTGTAAAAGCATATAATGGTTAAACTAAACATTTGTAAGCTAACCTGCTTTGAATAGAGCTCCTATGTCCAACTGATACCGCGCACGTAGCTACTACATCAGAGACAAAACAGAACTAACCAAAGACAGGGCATCTAGCAATATTTATAGATGTTGACCCCTCATTCATAGACAGCTCTCCAGCTTTCTCTGCATGAATTGTCAACATGATAAACATACCAATGATGCAAGACAATAACAACATGCCAATGATCTAATGATATCAATTGATACAAGCAAGTAAAGGAAGGTGTGCACAGATTACTACAGTAATACCTATATTTGCGACATCTTTTATTTAGACATATCAACTCCATCCGGATTTGGTGAGAGGATACCAAAAATGAGCACAGCTTGGCAGCCTAGTAGTAATATCAAAGAAAGGTATGTTGTTGTTTTTTGAGGGGGGAGGAGGGAGTTCAGGGAAGGAGGAAACAATGGACTTTCAATTATTTTGGTACCCAAAGTTTCATAACCATGAAATATTATCTTGTTTGTTGGCACAAACACTTTGGGTATTTTTATTGGCTAATGATTGGTTTGTTGAAAACTAATAGTGTCCAAACTTTACAAAAAAAAATAACACAAAAGGGATTATCATCTTAGAGAATGGATATCAATTTATAAAAAAAGTCTACATTTCATTTTGTGTCGAAGTTTTATTATTCCAAAATCTTAGTCATATTGTGATATGTAAATATATGCTTTAATTCTTTATATCAGAAATCAACGTTACATGCTAAATGTCTTATTTGAGCTTTAACTCCTATGTGCAGTGAAACGTATTCTTTTATTCTTAGTTTAGGTATAGTTAGTTTAAGTAATGGTTAGAAGAGCCCCGCAGGATTAATACCCCATAGGTATAGGGCGTTGAAGAGTTAGAGCCCCCCAGGTGCTAGAAATATGTTCTTTTTTCAATAACATGATGTTATGGAAATAATATGTTTTAGGACAACACAGAGAAGTCCAGAATTGCAGGTAAAAAACAAGAACAAAAACATCCATAAAAGTGAAGCTCAACAACTTATATAAATAAAAATATTATAAGAATATATTTAGAATCCAGAAATAAAATCTAAAAGTATAAAAAAATAGCCAAAAAACACCTCTTATAACATTGCAATAAATGGTCCTAAAAATAACAATTTAAAATTTTCAAGTTAGTTTGATTTTTCTATTTTTAAAGTTGCAGTTGAAACAAAAAAAACTATAAAAACTTTACCCAAATAAGCTGAAAATTAGTTAAGTTTTGATTGACATTATAAAGCCATTTTTCTATGTATTTTAAATATATATGAATATTCTTATTTTGTTGTTTTTAAATGTATTATTTTATGCCTATTTATTTATTTATTAAATCTTTTTCAGCTAAATGTTCGAACAGCCACCCCGACCTCTTTTTCAGAAATATTTAATCCAAGTCCACCTCTAGGCAATAGCATTATATCTTTAACTAGAGGCTGTCCCTCTTTATCTTCAGGGGACTTTGAATTATTTGTATATTGGCTAAAACCTAATAGCTTCAATTTTAAGGTCAAAATTAAAATGAGAAGGGTAAAGGTTTCAGAAATTGTCGGTTCGTCGTATATTTACAGTAGCTTTAGTTTAGGTAAATGTTAATGATTGCCCCGCAGGGTTAGACAATTGTCCCTACTGGATTAGAGCCCCCGCAGGGGCTAGAAATAGGAGAAAAGCTACTGTGAAAATACGAAGAAACGCCCCTTAAGAGGTGTTGTCACGAAAACGACAATACCCGAGGTTTTTTCTTTGAATATTCATTATATGGGTGTGCAAATGAATCCCTCCACGCCAAAAATAATTAGAAACATTTCATATTGAACATTATATTGGATTTACTTAACTTCCCTCATTTGAAGGTTTAAGGGACAGTCAATAATAAAGAATAATGATTTTCAACAGTGTTAATGAGCTCAGCTAATCAAAATTCAGGTAAAATATTTATCTTTTTCAACATTTTTTTTATAAATCTTTTGTAAAAACTATTTCTAGAAACAGATGTAAAAGTAAAAAATCATATATATATATATATATATACATGATATGCATTTATTGAAGTATTTGGTCTTTAATGGTTAAAAAGGGGGGGGGGGGGGGGGGGGGGGGGGGGGGGGGGGGGGGGGGGGGGGGGGGGGGGGGGGGGGGGGGGGGG
>LS053883.1:18719-30955 GCA_900241095.1 Acartia tonsa | reverse complement strand
AGAAAAATCTCCCTGGAACCCATTCAACCCATAGCCCCATAACCCAAAATTTAATTGGATTCTTAGATTGTTTATTAACCAAATGTCACAATAAAGTTTTTATCTATGAAATGATATTTTCTGGAGAGTAAAAAATTGTTAAAACCAGCCATATAATAACAAATTAAGTTTATTGAAAATTGTCTGCAATATTCAAAATTAAAAAACGAGTTAGCGGCATTCTGTGCGCTAGTACCTAAAGTCAGTCAGAAACTGCTAAATTCTTGCACATTCCCTTTCAGCCAGTCTGAGACTCCTAAAAATTTAATATTCGATCCATTGTCCCCTCCCTTACTCCCTGGGAAAGTTTAAATGTGCACACCCCGTTCTTGCAGGGGTTTTCGCTGGACGAGCGTGCGTGGAATATTTTAATTTGGACCGTCAATGAGATGTGACCATGCTTAGTTCGGTTTTAGCTTTTTAGAAAAGAATTGTTTATGGTTTCAATTCATAACAAAAGACGTTAAAAGTATCTTATACTACTGGGTAAAATACTTGGCAATAATAGATGAAATAGAAAGAATATACATGTTGACCCTACAAAGTACAACTCTCTTTCTGGGTGGATGGAAAGAACAATAAAAGTTTTTTCCTTCCAACAGTATTACGCATTCCAATTGAGAAGAAATGAAGAATTTTTATGACCTGTCTTTATGTATATCATTAACATCCATATATGTTATTACTTTGATGTTGCATCAGATTTTCATGCAATCTGATAAAATTATGCTAAAATAACGCTCCCCCCTTTACCCCATCCCCTCCCAATGAAAGAACAAACTTACTAATAATTGAGGTACATGTCAGCAAGCTAAATTGACGATAAATTTTCCCCCGTCAATAACACACGTATTTCCATTATCCTTTAATAGGATGAAATAGGAATTTTTAGCGTTTTTTTATGCTTATTTTTTTTAAATAACCAATTTTTAATATTTATCCATATAAATATTATTATAAAAAACAAAAATTTGAGTTATATAAACAAATATGTGTAATACGTTTAATTTAGAAATTTGATGAAACTATGGTTACAGCTTTCTATATTGGTGCGTACTAGATTTTTCAGGTGAGAAATATGAAAAATATATTTGAAAATAAATATTTTAAAAGCGAAGCTTTTCTACATTTAGGCTGGTTTATACATCCGTTCATAACGGATAGCCCTATTAGTTAATTTAAGCAAATTTTTAACTTCCTTAGCCAAAACTTACCCATGAATTCCTGTAACGATTTGGAATAACCATCATTAGGCGAAGCAACTCTAGATTCGTTGCCATAAAGTTTGTATGGTTATTTTCAAACTTTTATTCTTATTTGCCAGGCTCAAATTAACAATCAGCAATACTGTTTTTGTTGAGTTCGATTTCGTGGTTGATATCATCCTTTTATTTAGGAGATTAGGACTATAATTTATTTCTGGGGAAAAATAAAATATCAAACAAAAAAGATTTATATTTTATATCTCTCTGCATGATACAAACTAATTCAAAATAACTAAATTGTAATCTAATATGGTTTTTCAATGGTTTCATTATCTACCTTTTCAATAGTGAAGCTACTCTTTAATTCACTTTGTCAGTCAGTCTACAACATTAAGTCATTTACTCGTCTGTTATTTCAGATAGAAAGCTGATTTTTTTTGTGTTAAGAATCTTCTTTCGCTTATGGATGTTATATCATACATGATTATCCTAATAAGACAACTCCAATTAATTTTACCTAAACCTTATACTGGGTAAAATAATTAATTTAACAATACTATCATTACGACTAAAAATTATAAAAAACCTATTTCAACTTATGTAACTAAACAGATAACAATTACTTTGAAGAGATAAGAATTTAAAATTTAATAAGAAATTAGCAATAGCAACCTAAATTGACGACAATTTTTCCCTTGTCATAATATCTATCTACATCAATTGCTACAATACTGAATAATATGAACAATTTTTTTACGTAATTAGCGCAGCTCCAAGACACTCATGAATGATTTGTTTAGAAGGGATTTTAAAGAACATTGAACGATAAACTGTTGTACATTTCAAATATAAAATATTTCATAAGTAGATAAAAATGAATCAAGCTTTAATATAAGTATCCAGTTTTTGGGTCAAAGAATGAGAGTACATTGGTTACTGGTACAATTTTTTAGACTAATGTTGTTTAGGCCCCCATATGAAATATAAAATCGTAAGGTTTTTTAGTCTAAAGCTAAAAAATCTCGGAAAATGCTGTTCAAAATGGGCTCTCCATTTTAGGAAGATTTATAATGTCTTGGGGTGATTGTAAGCTATTTTCCTGACACCTCAGTCCCCCAACCTACCCAAATACAAGCTGAAAAATAATAGAAAAACAGTGTAAATGATACTTACAATAACAGCAAGGCCAATGGAGCCAATGGTGAAGAAAGCCAGAGGAATGTTGTCTCTGTTGACGGTCAACCACCGGGTCATCCATCCCAGCGTCAGGATACGGAACAACAAGAAGGTTCCAATGTTGAACAGCGCATTTGTTTTGTACCTGAAAAAATAAGGAATTCATTTTATAATAGAGAGGAAAGAATCGGGAAAAATTGGCAGTCGCGTAGCTTTGAGGAAGCTGCTTTCATCAAAATTCAGCTACAGTCGCCTTCAGCATTAATAAAAAGCCATAGGCTCCTAATTTGTATCCAACCGCAACCATGGCAGCTGCAAAACATAAATTTTTATAAGCCGAGGCTGCATTGCCAAATATTTATAAATTACCAAAGCATGTTTCTTGATTTCAAGTCCTTTTATTTTGCTCATCTACCTTAAAATTATATCAAAATTGATATATATCGAGCTTACAATCCTTTGACATATTTGTATTTTGTTATTTGTTCTTTTAGCATTGTAAAGATTAATACATACAAAGAGATATAAAAAGCAATATTTTCAGAGAGGGAGATGACATTGGACTAAAAATTACACTGGTACCCAGGTGTTATAAACACGTTATCAAAACATTGGGAACTTTATCAAATTTGGATTGGTTGGTTCCGAACTAGTAGTGTCCAAACTTTTCAATCATTAATTTCAATCTTAAAGGGATAATTTTGTTAACCATCATTGAGGATTCATATCAATTTATCGTCCTAAAAATCCTAGAATACTAAAATTTGTTTCGTCCATTTGTGCCGAAAAAGATTGACAAAAAGATTAACATAATGATGTATGCAAAAGCAGTGAATAATTACAAAAAAATCTCTTAATCATCTTATTCTCTGTAAGAAAAAACAAGGATGACGTATTCCGTATTTTCATATTAAAATAATCTAAACGGGTGTAATTACACAAAGGTTTTGGCTTCACAGAAAATGCAATTTTTAAAAATCATTTTGTCATAGTTCAAAACGATAAAACAATTTTAATACCTATGGAAAAATTTACGACTGCCTATCCGGTACGCCAGTTAAGCGTAAGAACAATTCATACATATAAAAGCTTCGCTTAAATTACATAAAACTATTTAAAAGCCAAATATGGACAAAACTAAATAAATTATGCACAAAAAAGGATTAAGAAACAACAATCTAAATTGCTTTATTTTGTGTGTACTTTTATTTGTGAACATTTTAAAGATGAGGCCTAACAAAATTTTCTAAAAATAACCAGGGCTCGGCATTGAGCTCCGCAGTTTTCAGAAGATAACCAATACGCAGTAGCACATCTTAATGATAGTCAGAGGCGGCATAGTTTTGTTTAGCAGGAGAAACATCTATGCCGTAAGCCGCACGGCTGTCGAGCTCTATACTTACTATTTGTTTTTATTTTTTTGGTAATGTTGAGTTAGAGAAAATCGTTAAGTTTATTGTACTTGGCCGTAACTAACGCGTTTGCTTCATTCATTCAGCAATTTTCTTAAGGTCCGAACTTTTGAGGAACTTACTACTTAAAAGATTACATAATCAAACAAAATTAAATTCTGTGTACTATGACGTACACACAAAAAAACAATAAAAATAAGTGCCAAAATCAGAATAGTCAAACATGAAAGTATTGAAGCAAAGCAAATATCAAGGTAACCAGACATATAGAGTATAGACATATAAAATATTGACAAATCAAAAAAAATCAGAGTCAAAATTGGATAATTAGTTATCTTGATAATTTTTTTTTTAAATACATAGTTTTGCAGTCTGAATGTCTAACGTGTTTAATAACTTTGAAATTAATTGTGAATCACTTCTAATACATTAATATGAGAAGTAAGGCGTTTTAGCCTAAACAACAATTAGACAATTGTACTTTGATGTACTTGAACAACATAAATTTTCGCTAAATGCGAAAATAATGACACACGCTAAAATTCTTGTAATAGAAAACATTTTAAACGCAAATTGTATTCATTTGTAGGCTAGGCAATACTAAAATATGCAATTTTCTGTATGTAAAGCGAAACTTTCACTAATAGGTCGTATCCTACCGTCTACCCGTAACGGAAAGCTCTTGTTTTAATTTTTGTCTAACCATATAAATTTTTGGTTATTTATTTGTTTGGTTTGTTTGTGTTCGACTCTATCTTTACAAAAAAAAAAGTATTTTTAACTCTGGGGTCAGAAGTTGAGTGGGTTAACTCCCCCAACCCCCTCTCCAAGTCTAATTTAGCTAAAATTTTCCTAAGGGGATTGGAGGAGTGTGGTTGTAAGTATGTTTACACTAAATAAATAATGTTTTAAAAGCTTTTAATTTTAATGCCCAATTTGTTTTTCTTTTCTTTCAAAAAGTTTTGTAAAAATAAAAGTAGATTAGTCTTAATGCTAAGATTTGACATTTTCGTGAGTTTTTAAAAATTCAAATATTCTACATGTTATCAAATGTCATCTATATCTCAGAAGCAACGCTTCTTTACTATTATTGGATTTTAAAGCAAAAAATCTTAGCTTTGGGCAAAGCAAATATTATTATAGTTCAAGAAATTAAGTACTTTCCAATTCATATATGTATGCTTGTCAATAATTCATTTGTTTCATTTTTGATAATTAGAGTTCAAAGAGTAGAAATGTATTTAATCCAAACATCAAAAAAATATATTAAATATCTTATTATGTATAATTTAATAAACATATATGTTTTCCCCAAAATTTGTTGGGCAAACAAGACAGGCGCTCAAGTTTAGCTATAGAACATCTACGACGATAACAGAGATAACAATAATATTGGCAAAATACTTTGGACTATGCAAATATTTAATTAATTTATGCAACTTTCGGGCTTTTGCAAGTTTTATTTTGGTGTAAAGAATTAATTTTAAAATATGGCACTTATTGTTCAATTACTTAATTTTTTGCTTTAAAGAGAAGCTTTGTGCTCTACAATGATTTTTGCAGATTTTCTTGGGAAGGTGGTAAGGTTATTTCTATCCACCCACTTTCTTATATAATCGTCTAGTCTCTTGGGGTAGAGGATTTGCTATGATAAAAGAAAAACAGTAAATCCCGTAAGATTTGTGATTCATCACGAAATACTAACAACTAAAACCAACCTTGAAGTAGCCTTAGACTCTCCACAGATGATGAACATCTGTCTGGAGTGAAGGAATACAGAGTTCACCTCCACCATGAGGGAGAGAGCACCGTAGGCGATGTATCTGTGGGTGAAGACAGCTATACTATAGCAGATTATCACTAAGGAGTGGTGGATCATCAGCTCGTAAGACGACCTTTTCCTAAAATAAATGATATTAGTTTAAATATGGAAAGACTATATGGTATGTGAAACACAATAATCCGTCCATCTTAAAATGGAATTTCTAATTCTAATTTCCCGAAAGCCAGCTTTATCATAGATAATTTAACTATTTATGGCTGACTTATTATATATGACTTATTTAAAACTGCCAACTTTCGTACCAAAATGAGTACATGTTCTAACTAATAAAGTGGCCGGATTGTGTTCTTACAGGTCAAATTTACTGAATAGGGATCTAGATCTTCTATATCTATTTATACTCGACTGGAAGAATTTAAAAACTACCACCAGCCCTCATTAATATAATATTTGGCTTTATGCATAAAAATAATGAAAATTAAGTGTTAATAAATGATTTATAAATAAGGTGAAGATAAGGAAAAAATAACGCAAACAAATTAAAATCTTACACTAATAATTAGGTAAATATATAATTGTACCATCTTAATACTATTTACATAACAAAATTATTTTTAAAAATTTTAGTGCGTAAAAACTATAAATTTCTTGTAAGACATATTTGAAATTGAGAGATTTGAAACGAGGCGTGTGGACAGGTTTTTACCCCTATAATAACTACACGACTGTGGTTCAATCTTGTAAGGGAGTTTGGAAGTTGTCACATTTTATTAGTACTAATTTTATTCAAACAAGTTTTATATGGAAGGGAAACTTAAGTGCTATATCAAACCACAAGCGGCGGCGGCGCCCCTAGCATCTAGGGGCCTAGCCTAAAACCATACCTAGACTGATTTTTAAAAAAATATCCTAAAACCATGTCAGATCTTATAAGAGGCTTCACTGTAAAGAAGAAAGATATCGGTTCTGCGGTTAGCGAGATTCTTCGGGACAGACAAAAAACGCTTACTACTTTAACCATAACACTTTTACACGGTAAGAAGCCTAAACCATACTTGTATATGTCCACCATTCCAGGTAAAAATATATTACATAGAAAAGAGAATCATGCATATTCGTAGCTCTATATCAGAAGTATCATAAACTATAATACTGAAAATGTATTTTAGGCGTCCTATATTGCTGCAATAGTAACTAGCTGAGGTAAATTATCATTTTCATAGCTTTAAATATCTTAATTTTTTAATAAATACAATATCATACGAAAAATATCCATTCCATTGTAGAATGTGGCAGGTGCCCTACATTACCGTAATAATAACCTTTGGTAAATCATTATTTCCATAGGTATCTATAATACAAAGTATAATGATGTCTGTCCGTCCGTCTGTCTGTCTGTCCGTCTGTCCCTTAAGATCTCGTTAACCACTGAACCGATTGGATTCTACTATTCAGGGTATATACCTATTGGTCCTGTGGTGGTTTTAAGCTATTTTCTTGGGGGGGGGGACACCCCCAATCACCCCCCAAAAATGAAAACTCCCCCCCCCATAATTTTTTTTAAAAATTACCTCATGGGGCAAAGATCCTAGAGGCTAGGGGCTAAGCCGGTAGTTATTTTACAAAAGAGTGAAATATTTGAAATTTTTGAAACCTAGAAAATAAAGTTATTCAGGATGAATCACATAGTAACATTACACTACATAGTAGAGTACTACTAAAAACTCAACAAGTTACACTAATACACATGGGGTAATTTTGTTTATCATCATTGGGGATGCACACTTAAATACTTAAAAATTATGTCTATAGAGTAGCTTTGCCCCTAACAAACAGTTTTTTTTATGAAATCTGGTAAAAACATTTATATTCAACTCTTATTTCAATTAACTTCCTTCAATTAATGGTCCGATTTTAAAGTTAATTTTTTTATTTTTTTTCTAGAAAAATTTTGTCTATAAAAGCTCAGAAAAAACAAGCATTTATATCTCTTTATATTTTAACTAGCGGCTACGCACCTAGAGACCTTAGGAGGGGGGAGTTGAATTCCATAACCCAATTTTTATTTTAGATTTTTTAAAAATTGGGAGTTTTTTGGTGTTTGGTGTGGTAAATAGTTATAAACATTCCTAGGACCTATAAGAAGATACTCTGTAAAGGAAAACCACATTGGTTCAGCGGTTAGCGAGATCCTTCATTACAAACAAACAAATAAACACCCTGTTACTTTATTATAAGGATAAATACCAATCTAACTAAAATATAAAATTAACATGCTAAACTTTAATGTGTAAATTTTCTTAAAGACCGGGACTAACAAAGCCTAGAAGTTTTTAATGGTATATATAATGCATAAGGTTAATTGTCTAACATAAATACTTCATATAAGTTCAGTAGATGGTCATACAGATACTTTACCAGTAAATTTTAGGCAAGGTTGCTATCCATGATACTCTAACAGTTAAGGTACAGGAACAGTGTCTCCTTAATATTCTGTCCAAAAATACATCCTTTTAATAAAGTAACAGGATGTATGTCTGTTTGTCTGTGTGTTTGTAAGTTTGTACCGAAGGATCTTTTTTTGCGTGGAGACGTGAACGCAACATAGACAAATAGTTCTCAAATTAGATTTTTAAAATAAAAAAGGCCTCTAGGGGCGTAGACGCTAGTCCTTATAATAAAGTAATATGAAGTCTGTTTGTCTGTTTTTATCAAAGGGTCTTGCTAACCGGGGAACCGATATGGTTCTTCTATACAGGGTAGCGTCTCATAGGTCCTGGGAAGGTCAATAATTATTTGGAGGAAGGGTACCTCCACCCTCCCGAGAGAAATTGCCCCTAGAAAAAAATATCCCCTCCCCTCCTAAAAAATATAAAATAAGAACTTAGATTATCAAAATCAAATCTCCCATCCTCACGTGCCCCTAGAGGCCTCTAGGGGGCGTATCCGCTATTCCTATTTTTTGTTCGTAGCGAAAGATCTCACTAACAGCTGTACCGATATAGTTATCTTTTACAGTGAAGCTTCTTATATATCCTGGGAAGGTTAATAACTATTTTCGGATAGGGTTTCTCCACCCTCGATCCTAATAAAAAATGCCAACCAACATATTTTATGTCTCAATGATTTGATAAAAGTATCGCTAGTTATTACTAATTTTAGTTTTTCAAGAGAATTTCAAATTATTTCATTTTTTGCAAAATTGCATACATATACATCGCTTTTTTGAGAGATAGATGAATATTTCGGTATAGATAAGCTACGCTACGGTGTTTAAAATGCGATGTAATAATCTGCAACTAAAATTATACTAGTCCAAAACATGCGTTATGTTTAGAATAAGTTAGAAAAGTCCTTTTCGCTCGTTGCCTTACCTCTTACAGGCGAAGCGGATGTCCATAACGTCAGGTCCAATAACCAAGGATAACTAAGGGGAGCACCATTGCACCTCTACCGAAGGGAGAGGTTACCCTAAGCGTTCCCATCCACGCTGTTTCGACTTGCCTGTCTTTGCCCTGGTGACATAGGCTTCATTTGCCTAGTCTAAAAGTAGTTTTTTAGTATTTTATAAACCGTGCTTATAAATAACAAATAAAATGATTATCATAATTGATTACTTAAAATAAAAACACTCCTAATGGCTGTATTGTCGCTAGTCTTAATTTTTTCAATCAATCATTCCTAATTTATTAACAAAAGAGATGATTATGACCATAGGTAGCACATCTACTAATGCAAAAAGGCCATAAAAATATGTAGTAAAAACGAGTTTTAGAAGCGTATCTACTCTGTAATTGGAGTTGTCCATCCGTCCTTACCTCAACCAATCTACTTATGTACACATTTGTCCTTTTTCAAACTTAAAACTAAAGTTATCTAATTTAAGGATGTGTAATAATAATCTATAGCAACGTATTATAAACAGATGGTAATATCCTCTTAGAATTTTTTTTTAAATTTTGAAAATTTGAGTACCCCCTCCACCCCGACAACGAACTATGAACTCTGGCCGCAGCGCTCGGCTCCCTAGCCTGCCTAGCCGCTGCGCTCGGCCCCCTTGCCTAAAACCTAACCTAACCTAAAGTAGTTGTTCGTCGTTGTCGGGGGGGAAGGGGTGTACTCAAATTTTTAAAATTGAAAAATTTCTAAGAGGATAACGCCAAACAGATTTCCGACAATATTACAACAAAACATTAGAAGATTTAAACTATTTTGGTTTCGAAGCCATACTGGAAATAAAGTTAGTTTTAAAAAATTTAAAAATCTATGTTAATACGTGTTAAAGAGTAGCTGAGATTTAAATCAACTTTAAACAAGGATGACATCAATTAAAGTGTAGCTCTTAAATTAGAAGGAATGCCTCCAGAATTATATTGTACTTATATTGTCTTAGGAATCATTATTTCAAGATGCATTAATATTCTGCTCATTCAGATCTTACAATCCTTAAATTTCAGAGCTTCGCTTTTATGGATGTTGTCATCCTTGTTTATATATTATTATACGTACTGACTGAAGAATGCTAATATAAATGGATTTGCAATATATGTATTATAACCGTTTAAATTAATATTTGAAAATTGAAATAGTTAAATTTGATAAATTATATTTCTGTTAAATGTACTTTTATGTATTTAGTGCATTTGTTTACTAAGTCTAAGCCTATTGTTTGACGAATTATTTATAAAAGATTGTCTAAAACCAGTTAGTCTAGATAATAACTTGTCTGTCTATCCACCTGTCTGTCTATATATCTGGCAATCTGTCTTTCTATCTGTCTATCTATATATCTGTATAGCTGTTTGTCCATCTGTCTATCCAATCTTTCTGTCTATGTGTCTGTCTATCTGTCTGTCCATCTTGCTTAACTGTCTGTCTATCTGTCTGTCTATTTGCCTGTCTATCTGTCTGTCCATCTGTCTGTCAATCTGTCTGTCTATCTGTCTGTCGATCTGTCCATCTGTTTCTTGGTTTATTATTCGTTGGCTTAACAACTTTGAGGACTTTAGTTAATTTTGATTGCTTTATTAAGTTGAATGTTCAAACGTTTCAACCACTAATTTTAATCTACAGAAGAGGTAATATTGTGTATCATCATTAGGGATGTTCATCAATTTGTCTTATCCCTTTAGATCCCTGTCTATAGTACTTCGCTAGTTGCCATACTTGTTATTAATTATGTAATTATTGCTTACCTCGCATCTCAAAGACCTTGTTCCCTAAGATTTTGTAATAGACATAAAAATATATGCAAGTAGAGGAATATTGGATCTAATAACAGTGGATATATAAGAGCTTGTAATTGTATTTCTAATTATGGTTAGGTTTCAGAATAAAATATATTGTTTGGATATTATATCTACTTAATTTTATTCCAGTATGGCTTCGAAACCAATTAATATCCCCTGGATTAGAACCGGTTCTAAGCTATACTGAAAAATCATGTATCGTATCGTATTATATCTAGTTTTCTTCCAATATAGAAAGGTACAATCATAATATTAAAATCAGTTTTGTTAGACCGTACCTTCAGCATCCGGGACTAACAAAACAAGTTTTAATCTAATTATTGTATTTACATTTTTATATCCGCGGAAAGCTGTACGAATAAACAGAGGTTTTTTATCCATATATTTTAAAATCCATTGTTTTAAGACTTAACTATTTATCCATATACCTTTAAATAGATTTAGATTTAATATAGAACTACATATATGATTACAGGGAAAATAATATAGGATTGGACTTTTTGAGTTTTACTCTACATCCATGTATTATTAGATCCAATATAAAGCGCCATATATAGACTTTAAATGTGACCCTATCCATCATAACTACAACCCTGTCAAGGTAGTCTAACAAAAATACAAAAATAATTACATTAATGCAACCGCTAAATGTTTAAACTACGTTACGTCATAACTAGAGACGTTAAGAGTCATTCCTAATGATTAAGGAGGAATGAATTTTCCCATAAACTGGCGCAAATTTTCAATATAAACAGGTAAGACCCTTAGACAAAGGTCGGGCAATCAATTTATTGTTATTTTTTCTTTATATGAGAAATTATGGTTATAGATTTTACCATAAAAATAGCACAAAACTTAAATATGATTATTGGAAAGCTTCACTGAGAAGGAAAATCTTAGTAGTTGAGTAATATATTAGATATTTTGCTACAAACACACACACAGACTTCATGAAACTTATTACAAATTAGATAATGTTTTGGAAGCCTTTTATATTGTCTATGAAAAATGACGTCTAAATGGCCTACCGTTGGTTAATTAAAATATATACTGTCCTGCCATTGGTCAATTAAAATATTTAATGGCCTTCCATTAGTCAATTAAATGAGAATTGGTCTATCATTGGTCATTTAAGATGTATGACTTCATTTTTTTTAGGCATTATAAACATATTCAATGTTTTGGTCTACATTTCTGGGATTCTTGTAGCTTTAACAAATTCTATTTAGCGTGTATATGATTTTGTTAAAAGGCATTTTTTACTGTTTTGGTTGAAAACTATATAAACTGTGGTCATCTTAATGTAAAACTTCTCATTACTTGTTCAAATCTGTTCCATATGCGAAATTATTGCATAGTTTACTGTCATCCA
>LS053883.1:7744-18619 GCA_900241095.1 Acartia tonsa | reverse complement strand
GGCCGGCTGCCCCTTAAGATCTCGTTAACCCCTCAACCGATTGGATTCTACTATTCAGGGTATATACCTATTGGGCCGGGGGGGGTTTTAAGCTATTTTCTTGGGGGGGGGGGACACCCCCAACCCTCCCAAAAATGAAAATTCCCCCCCCCAAAAAAAAAAAATTTTCATATTTTTTTCTAATTTTAATGCTTTTCAAGTTTTCATGTTTTTAAATATTTCTAAAAATTATGGTAAATCAATATTTCCATATATTATCATATAGAAAGTAGTCTAAACAATAATGATATATGGCATGTGTCCTACATTACCTATGGTAAATCATCATATCCATAGCATCATACAGAAAGTATCCAATGGAAAAGCAAACAAGCGCATGTGTGGCAGGTGTCCACGCTTTTATCAGGTCATTACACATGTCAGGATTCTAAATATACAAGATACTTTTTAAAAAATCATGTCTTTAAAAAATTTCTTTTGCAATTAGGTATGATACTCTTGAACATGACATGAAATTTTCATATTAAATCACCATTATACATGAGATTTATTCTTTACTAAAAGATCTAAAAACTCAATTGAATTGAATTTTTGCTCTTAATTATTATTTAGTGCAACATCAGTAATCGCATAAAAAGGTAGGTGAAACAAGAAATCAGATATTTATATTGAATCTTTTTAGATTCTAATTAGTGATTTTTATCAGGGATATAAAGGGATAAGACAATGGGCGATAAATAAATGATGAAACCCAAAATTACCCCTTCTGTAGACTACAATTTTTGGATGAAACGTTTAGAGACTCAAGTAAAGGAACCAACCAATGAAAATATGAATAAGAAAGCGTTTTTATAAATCTTTTGTGACCAATGCAATGTAATAGGCATGGTAATAGGGGTCCCTTCCTGAAAATTAAAACTTGAACCAATTTACCTCACTTGGTACTGTAGTGGTTGTAAGAGCCACTTACCGAGTAAAGAACCACTGGTGACCAGACACCTGTGATAAAGGAATGTACAAAAGAAGTCGCCACGTTGCGCCATTTCCATTTCTGTTGGTAGGTCTTGGTGGCACTTACAGGTACGATAAATTTGGTCAAATAGTTGACAATGCTGAATAGTGTGAACCCTGAACGGTAAAAATCTTGTCTTTACGTCACTTTATACTATCATATCAGACATTCAAAAACAATACCTACCTATTTTAATTTTTGGAGTTGACAGAAATTATACAAGACAAAAATTCACATATTAATTTGGGGTTTTATGGATTCAAAATTTTATATTTCTAAATGCATACCTAGAAACCCTTAGAAATCCAGGAACAATTACTATAAGTTTTAAAACATTAATTTTAATTTAAACTGTTGAAATTTTTTTTTATCATAAATAGGATTTTGGGTGTAAAAGACAAGATAATTTCCTAAGGCTATCACCGCCTTGCTGTCCGCCAATTCCGTCGCCATCTCTGCCCAACTTCGACCTCTAAACACATAATTCTCCATAATACACACACAAAAAGATAAGTATATCCTTTACACTGTGAAGCTCGGGTATTACTGAGTTCTGTGGCTTGAGGTCATAATGTTCGCGGTTTTATATAATATTTTGTAATATGAAAGATAATATTGTGCTGTGTTTTTGTGTGTGTGTTTGTATGCCGGGTATATATGCAATACTACTTATTGTATAAATTCTTACAGAGTTCTATCTCAATTTATTTAACCTTATAACACAAATATATATAAAGAGATTGAAAAAATACTACGAATCTTGTTAAAAGTCTTTCAGTATCATCTATGATAATTAAGAATGATTATTTCATTATAAAAAAAATGCGTATACTGTTATATAATGCCTATAGAGCTAAAAGGACTATTCCAATAAATTAAGATCAGGCATTCCTTTTATACTCTATAAAAGTATGAGTAAAAGGGAAAGCATGAAGTAGCTTTCCTATTAGATTATTATATAAAATAAGTTGTAAACCATCTATTTTATAAGAAATTATATAATTGTGAATTTACTTATATCATTTATCGATCCTTTTTCGTTGGTTTTTAACTATATTTATATAACAGAAAAGAAAAATATTTCAACACATCCGGAAAAATAGGTTTTTATATTATAAGAAAACAATTATTACCTTTAAAAAATAAAATTGATACAGTTGTTACTGTCAAAAAAGCTTCAGAATTTCAGCATTTTAAAAGTTATTACAAGTTACAACTAACTAAGCTACAAGTATGTTTATTTTTGTTTTGATTAATTTGTTCTGGGCTTACATAGCAGACAATTCTTGGTTAGAGGGGTGCGTACCACAAAATAAAGGAGACGAAAAGAAAGTGGACCAGCAAAAAGGGAAAATCAATACGCGCGAGGGGAAAAGTGTGCGGAGTATGGAGGAAAAAGGTGCGTAGGGACATTTGTGCGTAGTAAAGAAAGGTTCATTTTCAAAATTATACCATTTTTTATGTAGTATTAATATGTATTTTTTAAGGATTTTTAAGAAATAAATGCAGCATAACGCAATAAATGTTACTTTATGATGTCCTAGGTTGGGATTTTTTGTTAAAATATTGAAAATGAATCTGACCTTTGCTAATCCCATTCAAATGTGTTTTTTTATTGAATATTCTAATTAAAAATAATAAAAAAGATATGTTATAAAACCATATTCAATTGTATTGTATTCTAAATGTCGTCTTACTCAGACTTTCTTTGAAGAATATAAAAAAGTGCAAGGCGAGAAAAATCCATCAAAATGTTATTTTAGGGCGATCTTGTGCAAGATTAGGGAAAGTGCATAAAAGGGGAGGGAGTTTGTATATATTGCACTTAAAACAGATGTACTAAATAAAATTTTTCACCAAAACTTAGATATGCAAGAAAAAATTTCTATTTAATTTTGAGCAAGATTATATTCAAAATATGTTTTTTACGTAATGAAGAAGTTTATTAGATTAAAATGTGACACCTCTGTTATGTACACTTTACTCAGAAATTGGACAAAAGTTATATAAACAATATTTCCCAAAATTTAAATAATTTAAATGACATACTTTAACTTACAGATTTTTCTACCTTTTAAATATAAAAACTTCAGATTTTTGCTAGAAAACAACAATTTTTTCATTTTTATACTAAACATCAATATGTTAAAGGTATATTATTATTCTTTTATCAAAGAAAAAATATCATGAGAAAAAATTGGTTACTTTTATTAGTTTTCATTTCATACGAGGATTTCAGAAGATGGCGAAAAGTTGCAAAATTTTAGCTCAATTTTCTCATTGCTAATTAGCTACTAATCTATATATTGCAGAATAATTATATTCATAAAAATGTTTAGTTAATAATGTTGAGAATAATAATTAAAAATGACTGTCGGGCAAGAATTAGCGGGTCATAGACAGATTAAGATCCAAGTTGATAAAGATCAAAATAGAATTTATTTAGATCAACTTAGAGATGTTACAGGTATACTAATTTGCGGCGGCTTTGGACATTTGTATGAGTCTCACCCTTGTTTCATTGTTTCATTATTGTATGAGTAAAGAAGATTGTATTGGTTACAGTGTCATAAACTTGACATTATAATCCACCATCACTTTTTTATTGGTGTGTACCTAATCTATGTAAAATGTAAATTTCTCTCTAGTTATTCAGGGTTTTTATTTATTTAATAGTAAAGAACACTCAGATGTGCATTAAATCTATGAAAAAAATGTATAAAGTCAAATACATCATATATTTTAAGGAAAGGAGATCTCTTTAAGTATAACCAAAAAATAATAATTGTACATTTTAAAATTATAACCCCGAAAACAAATATTTATAACATTGCAATATTTATTTTAATTGAGAATGATTAAATCTGATTTAGGAAGCTATATATATAAGAAGTTAGGTAGGTATCTGAGATGTTTCTAGTTTTTTTTTACTTTTGAGTTTTAATTACCTAAACAATAATTTTCCCGATAATTAATAACCCAATAAGTATGCTTTAAGTTTAAGATTATTATTTTTTGAAGGAATTCAAGATGACAACACACTACAGATGGCTATTAGAGAAACCCTTGACCCCAACGGGGCTGTCAATATACACAAAGCCGTCGATTTCCTCGTTGGTAAGAATTTAATTTACATTTTTTTATTTTCATATGAAATTGAATTGAAGAATGGTTTCGTTAAAGGTACCTATTCAAAATGGTTAACTATTTAGATCAGCAATTATTTTATTTTTTTTATTTTTCTTGTAGAAGGTAACCAGAACAGTGGGGGCGAAGACGTGATGCCTCCCTCCCCTGCAGTGGAGGCGAATGCGGCCCCTCAGAATGGAGTGGTCGACCTCACCCAGGACATGCAAGTCCAAAAGGCTCTGGCCCTCTCAATGGAGGAGCACAGGTAACCAAAATTAAGTCATTGATTGATTAAAAATTTCAACTGTTTAAAGTACCTACCTATTTTAGGTATTTTTGTTTACTCTTACTTTAACTGAAATAAAAAAAGCCAATAGTTTTTTTTAACATAGATTGATACATTGGTCTGACTATAAACCATTTTTAATTCTTAGATCAAGCACAAGTAGTTCAAGTGGTACCAGCACCCGGCCTCCAGGAGTTACCCAGGAGGATCAGGACGTCAGCAAAGCTCTGGAGGCCTCGCTCATGGAGTCAAACAAGCGCCGAAGGTCACAGGATAATGGAAATCCAGAGGAAAGAAAACGCATTGAAGGGGTAAGTTTATTATCTCACCAGTTATATATTAAAGTTGAAAATAAAAATTATTTATGAACTAAAATTCAGATTCTCCATATTTATCACATTTTAATTTCTATAAAATTATATCTAAAGCTCCACAAATTAGAGTAATTTTTCTTATTTCAGTGGCCTGTTGGTCTAAAGAATGTCGGCCAGACTTGTTGGTTCAGTGCAGTTATTCAAAGCTTCTTCCATTTACCAGCCTTCAGAATATTAGTTCTTAATTTTAAACCACCACAGGTAAAATTCTTACACGTTAGTTTTATACTTTGAAAGGTATTAGAGAGCTCAATGGAAATAAATATTATCATTAAATAAAAATTAAAATGATATGAATTGTTAAATACCTACTTTAGTTTTTAATTTTTGACCATCCTTTGGTTTAAATATCTATATGGTTTCTAAATGTCCTACACTCAAGGATTACAAGATAGAGATATATGAATTATGTTCCCTTCTTTTAGAGAGAACCAAGTGATATCAAGGAACGTAAAATCCTGGATTTTATGGTGGAACTTAGAAAATTATTCTCCCTTCTGGTTGGTTCTCACAAGAAGTATGTTGACCCAAGCTGTGCAGTCGACATTCTGCGTGGCTGTCTTGGAGGTGGAGCTGACAACCACATGAACAACCAGCAGGATGTGTCAGAGTTCACACACAGGTTGCTGGATTGGTTGGAAGAGGCCTTCAAGATTAGGGATAAATATAATAGGTAAGGTCATAGTCTCTGACGTACATAGGGGTAAGGCAAAAGTTCAAAATTTGAAACTGATCAAAAACACAAATGAACTCGGCCATAACGAGTTATGTCAATAGAATTGGCATAGCAGTTGCTATAGTGTAGGAACCATATTCTCCGGTCGCATTTGACTATTTGGAATCATTTGAGTCCACCTTATTAGCTATACAAATTCCAAAAACTGTAACACTTTTTTTGTTTAGTTATTGTTATTGATTAATAAAAACCCACTGATTTCTTCCTTTTTCACACAAGTTTTAAAATCAGAAATGTAATATGTACCTAAATGATCAACAAGAATCACAATAACACTTAGTTTTATTTACAAAAAAAACATTATTTCAATGAAAAAAATAATTTCTTTAAGCTTTTTCATGACTACTATTAAACTACAAATTAATATTAATGTGCAGCTTCTCATTTGTAGCAAACTTGAAGGTAATTTTTTTAGAAATTAAAAATTGTGGTTATTTAAGGCCGCCTTCTGTGAGCAACAAAGAGCAACAGGCAATGGATATTGAAGTGGAGAAATGTGATAAAGAGAAGGAGGTTATTGGTGCTATCAAAGAAGAGGGAGATCCTGCAGTGTCTCATTCTATTGGATCAGGAACAGATACTTTTCAGCACAAAACAAACTAAGTTTAAAATGAATTAAGAATATTTTTGTAGCACAGTTTAGAAATAAAATCTTCTATAAAATGTAATAGCATAAAAAATTAATTAACATCAACCATTTTGATAAAACAATGGCACTTATTTTTAAAATTGTTGAATTTGTGAGTACTTTTGTTTGTTTGTGATATGTTGCGGTCGTTAAGTACCTATTAACAATAAATTGTGATACTGCAGGGAAATATATGACTCAATCTTAAGCTATATTTTGAGGACATCACATAAAAATAAGTAAAGATTTGCTTAGGAAATAATTAAAATCATATGACATTATTTATTTACGTATTGAATAAAAAATTGAAAAGTATCTTTGTCAGGATTAACCGGGAACCCCATGTATGATTTGTTCTATGGTAGAGTCAAAATTGAGGGCAAGAATCAGGGAAATACTTTCACCAGGGAGGAACAGTTTGGTCAGCTTCCTTTACAGGTATCAATAACTTGTCATATATTAGGGTGTCCGATGTAGTAGTTGAAAAGGTTAAGGGTTCGAGTCCCAGCAAAAGAAAGCTAAATATTAAATTGTAAGAAAAATTCCCTTGTATTTTATTTTGAACTGTTTCATGTAAGCCGCAATTTAGGGTTTTGGGTTCGAGTCTTTGCACTGGTTTTAGTAAACTTTATATTTTTTTTATTTTTACCGTTTTTTCTAATTATGTTTTAATTTCTGTACAGGTTAATAATTTTACAAACATCCATGACAGTCTGGAGGCGAGTACTGCCCATGAGTACATAGACGCCTCCTCGCAGTCCGACCTAAACAGCGTCCAGCAGCAACAGCCCTTGGCTGTCAGGAAGAGCGGCCAGGAGAGATGGTTCACCAAGATGCCGCCTGTTCTATTTTTTGAACTGTCAAGGTAAAAAAGCTCATTAGAATGTTTCAGAAAAGCATAATACCTGCTGTACCGTTGATTAATTTAAAATTTTAGAGAAAAAATGCTTTAAATTATGACAGTTTTTGACGATCTCTAAGATTAAACAAAAAATATTTTTTTCTTTTTTTCTATTCATTATTAATGTAAAGTTTTTATTTTATTTTAGATTCCAATATAACCAAGAGAAACGAATGGCAGAGAAGGTGAATAGTTTCCTGGATTTCCCTGAGGTTATCTATATGGATAGGTAAGTCTTTCAAGATTTTTAAACTCTGAAAAAGAGATACATTTATTATAATCATTATTATCCTGTAATGCGTTGGAACAAGAATGATAACATACGTAAGAAATTTAGTCCATAAACATCTTAAAAATAAATTACCAAGATCAGGTAAACAGATTGACGGACAAAGCAAGTTATAGATACTATGCTTTATTGCTTATATCGCTTTAGATGGAAATATAAATGAAGAAAAATATGATATTTTGAAAGATAGACCTAGATTAAATTTTCTTTTACTAAGTCAATTTTAATCCCCTAGGTATATGGAAATCAATAAGACGACAACAAGATTAAAACGAGAACAGGTCAAAAAGTTGAAAGAGCAGAGAGACCGCCTTAACCGTCAGCTGCAAAGCTATCTGCAATACGGCGATTCAGCTGCCATGGCTGCTGACAACACCAACAGCTCTGATCCGGCGGCAGCTGCTGGTAATGTCAGTGACAAGATTCCTCTAGTCAATATTCTCAGCGCTACCCTCCAGTTTGCAAGGAATAGTTGTTTATGTAATGATTTTAACAGCGTAGCATCTTGTTTCATTAATCCCTGATAATCTGCTTGTCTGTAATAACCTTTATATTTTTTTGTAACCCTCTCCTCTTAATTTGTGGGTGTTAAAGGTCCAGAAAGCTAAATAATATATTATCTTTTATTTGCTTTCCACCTTGTCAAATAGACTTTTTGCTGAGTAATAATACTTAAATGACATAAACGATTACCCTACAGGAGTGGAGTGTCCTCCACCTCTGGTTCAGCTCAGGATGCTGGAGGCCAAGAGGGTGTAGGTTCTGGTCTTGGCGGACAAAGTGATATGGAGGGCAAGTCTCCAGCTCCCTCTTCCCATTCCATGCAGGTTTGTTCAATCAAAAAATATTTGTCTAGATACTTTAAAAGAGCAATGATAACAATGGAAATCTATTGCCGACTTATTTTAAATTCTCTCTTTTTATCATGTGACTACTACTTTAATAAAAAAAAAACTTTGGCTTTCCTGCAGTTTAATTTTTTTTTTTAATGCGACTTTTTTTGCAGGTCGATTCCCCTTGTTCTTCCCCTGTTAGTTTAACTCCCGCTTGCTCAAGCTCCAACCTGGCTGTAACACCTGCCGCTACCACCTGTGCAACAACACCAACAGCCTCACCAACGACTGTAACTCCAAAATCCCCACCGCATCAACAGCTGAAAAAGCTACCCGACGGCTCCGTCCAAATACCAATTCGCATTGAAGGAGTCGCCTTGGGTACCATGTCAGCAACAGCCGACGATTCAAGTGAACAGCCAATGGAGGTTGAGGGTGATGATAACGATGCCGGTCAACAACATCAGTTGGCATCACCATCAACCGCTGTTGAAGGGCCTGTTAGTGGTGAAGTTGTTGTTCCTCTAGTGCCTGCACCTAAACATATTACTGAAGTGGAATATAAAGTATTGTCATCTTGTCTAACTAGGTATGTTATTGTTTTATAATGTACTCATAAACGTAAGGAAGGGGGGTGGTGTGTTTGAACATCACCCCAAAACAAGATTATAAGAAGAATTGCTTTCCCCATTTCCCCCTCTCAAGGTTTCACAACCTCTGCTGAATCACTGTGTAAGCCACTGCATGTAATGTTTTTTAAAGTAATTCTCTCTTTCTTTTTTATTTCTTTTTATTTGAGTTTTATTTATCTAGCTGCAAAGATAAACTTAATATAAATGTAAATTGTTCGTTCATCTTTATTCTTAATCCTGTCTGAGTATGGCAGTTGTCCTACTTCAATACCACAAAATAAAAATATTTTGGTTTAGATGGAGAA
This sequence comes from Acartia tonsa, assembly GCA_900241095.1. Classification (NCBI taxonomy): domain Eukaryota; kingdom Metazoa; phylum Arthropoda; class Copepoda; order Calanoida; family Acartiidae; genus Acartia; species Acartia tonsa. Next base: position 9,494 of record LS053883.1, on the reverse strand, counting down.
AAGAGATTGAGGAAGAGTTATCCATCCTGCGTAGCGCCCTGGAGAAGGTGGAGGAGAGAATATCCACAATGTACACGTGTCCAGAGCTCCAGGTACAGGAGTACAGGCTACATGCGGTCATGGTCCACGAGGGAGATGTCAACCAGGAATGTCTATTGCTTTCAATTCATAATTAGAAAAATTAAAGATATTCCTCTTGATCTCTTGATAGTTGAACTATCAATGTGTGTAAAAATTGTTGTTTTGTTGCAAATATGTTATATATATAATGTTTATGAAAAGGCCAAAAATGTTTGCTCATACTTGCGCATGAATAGTTATTTCTCGCATCGTATTATGAACGTCTTTCCGCGGATATAGAATGTACAATTATGATATTAAAACTAGTTTTTTTTAGTCCCGAGGACCTATCCCAAAATATATTAAAAACCGTATTAGTTTTGCACTTCTTAGTGAAGTATAAAACTGAAAGCAATATTGACACCTGTAGGGACACTACTGGGCGTACGTGTACCACCCTGAGAAGAAGGTCTGGCTCAAGTTCAACGATAATACTGTCAATGAATCAAGTCTTCAGGAACATTTGCATACTTTTATCTATTTTGGGCCGTGTCTCTAGAGGCCTGTTGATAAGTTATGTTGTAATCTTTTTGGGTGATTGGCAACTGTTGGATGACAGCTGAATAAATAAAGCGTCTCTGTTATTTTTATATACACCTACAGCAGAGTTCGTGTAGATCTTTTTTCACACACACGTGGACACACATCCAATTTTAAATACTTCATCACACAGGTTTTAAATAGAAGTATGATTATGTACAGGGCATGAAGACGGAGAGTGTGGGTGGTAGGATGAGTACATCCGCGTACAGCATGATCTATATAGATGCCAGCAGGCCTGACCTATTCAAAACAGAGAATAATGTCGCACAACAAGGACGTGACCTACCAGGTTTGGTCACTAAATTAGATATTCTTGCCAAAAGTATTCAACATTAAGGAATTTTTAGACAAACAAACAATTTAAAAGGTGTAGGGTACACTTTCCAAAACTAAATATAAAAGCATATACGTAGCTTCTCCAAAGATTATTTGATGTACCTCGTTGCAAAGGGAGTAATATTGGTTCAGTGGTTAGAGAGATCCTTCGGTAAAGACAGACACACAACACAGCCATCTGCTATTCTTATGTAAGGATAAAGTCAAAATTGATAAAAAGAAGGATAACATATATCTATTTGTATAGAAGAGATGGAGCAGTACGTGATGGGCGACAACAAGGCATTCGAGGCAGAGATACAGGCTTGGAACACTGCACAGCTGGCTAGCAAACACGAGATTCAGATGAACGAGGCGGGAAAGGTAATGAGAATACTTTTATTTTTTTTAAGAGCGTACGTAACTGATATCTATTTTCGTTTATTTAGGCATGTTAGAATTGTCTTATCGATTTCAAACTTTGCATAATGTTTCCTGGAACTGATAGCGTAGCAAGTTTATAATCGGTACCAGAATGCCTGTAAAAAATTCAGTATTGATTTCTTTTAGTGAAAGTTAATTTCAAAGAAATTCTGTCTTCGTGTTCTTAAATATTTTTGATAGATGACCAATTTTTCTTCCATTTATCTATGCCGTTAAAAAAAATTTTAAAATAGGTATTAAGATTAAAGGGATAGTTTCACGAAAGGCATTTGAACTTAATTTAGTGAACCGCATATTTTTTCCTAGTTAATTGGTTAAACTACATTTA
>LS053871.1:1679-15097 GCA_900241095.1 Acartia tonsa | reverse complement strand
TGTGTGTGTGGTTGCATAAAATTAAAAAAATAACGTGACGATTGCTGTGTTGAAAGAAGAATTAAATTCAATATTATCAAAATCGATATATATGCATTATTTTCACATGTGAGATCAAAATAAGGATGACAAATTAAAAGTAATAACTACTTTTAAAATATAAACAATTTTAAGTCTTCAAATAGTTTTTTGCCTTAGTTAAAAAAAATTCGTAGACATAGAATACATTTTAATGATATTAAAAGCAGGGATACAAAGGGATAAGACAACGGCCGATAAGTTAATGTACATCCTACATTGGTGAAACACAACATTACCACACCTGTAGATTATAATTAGTAGTTGAAATATTTGGACACTCAACTTAATGAATTAACCAATCGAAATTCAATAAAAGTCCCCAAAGTTGTTAAGCAAACGAATAAGAAAACGTTATCATAAAACTTTGGGGACTAGTGTAACAAACAGCCCAATGTTCCCTCCCTCCCTGTATTAAAAGTCAAAAGCATATTAATCTACTTAGGGCGTGCACAGGATTAGGACAGGGTAGCGCAACACACCGAAGATGATTTTTACAACCCCCTTTAGTTTCTTTATTTAAACTATCCAAAAATAAGAAATCAGATGGATGCTTACATAAATCTTCCTAATTCTCTGGAAGGGAGGGGACATTGAATTTTTTATTACTTTAGTCCCCAAAGTTTTTTAATTACGCTTTCTTAATCGTTGGATTGATAACTTTATCGACTTTTGATTGATAAGAAGATTTATTTGAGTGTCCAAACGTTTCAACAACTAATTGTAATCTACAGAGGGGGTATCATCTTTGAGAATGTACATCAATTTATCGGCCATTGTCTTATCCCTTTAGATCCCTGCTAATTTTAGCGGTAGAAATCTCTGTACACCCCCATCCTGCACGTCCTTGTCTCGACTAATTTAATTCATTATGCTGTCAGATTCGTCTCTCTGTAAATCATCTACAAGAGTTTCAAATTAATCTTTGACTCAAAGGCTTCAAAACGTGTTTTTTAAGTATCATTTTTTTTGCTTATTTAAAAAACATTTCAGATGATTTGATAGAAAGGATCGACAGACGCGTGTAAGCAGCAAGTTAAAATCCTTTTTAAAAAATTTAATAAATCACAGAATAAAAAGATTTCCATATCAGTAGCGAGTGAGGATATACAGCTAAACTTATTAAAACGCCGATTTCTTACAGCTTAATCCTTTTTAAAAGGCTTTAAAAATTAAATCGCTTGACATAGATATAGTTTAGAAAAGGCAAGATATTTTTTTTATAGCTGATTTACCATACCTGAACTTTTAGTTATTTATCGCATCGTATTATAATCAACTTTCCGTGGATATAAAAATTTACAATTATAAGATCAAAACTAGTTTTGTTAGCCCCGAGATGCCGAATGCACGGGCTATCAAAGCTGATTTTAATATTATGATTGTACATTTTTGTATTCGTAGAAAACTGAATATAATACGATACTTTGCATGATTTTTCAGTGTGGCTGAGAACCGGTTCTTATCCACCGGATAGATAAATCGGTTCCGAAGCCATACTGGAAACTAAATTGTTTGACTGACCTGACTGCGTCTGCAACTATTATTTTTGTCAGATTATACTGGGTCACCTAAATTATATTTATTAATTAATTATGGATTTATCAATTAAGTCCGTTGAAGCTTTTTTTTTTATAAAAAATGACGTCTTAATGAAAGTTTACGTTTTACTTTATTTGAAAAAATCTCATTTCTACAAATGTAATTAGTCACCTTGAAATGTATTTTAAATTACTCATGCAAAAAATCTGCAAAAGTCATCTTTCTTAGAAAATTTTAATTTCTCTTCTTTAAAAATGAGAGCTTCGCCCCTAGCTACTTAAGGCGTGGCATTTAAGTTTTTAAACTGCATTTGACATACAAAATCAAACTAAAAATCTTACAAAAACCAGCTTAAAACAAAATAACTCACAATTTATAGTTTTTTTTTTGGGAATACATATGACTAATTTTGTTGCTTAATTGGTGAAGACAATTTGTTGTCTGAGTTATATCTTGATTTGAAAAACAAATCAATGCCATTTTTTATATCTACATTGAATTATAATGAGGTAATCCTTCGAAAAGCCAGCCCCTTATGCGAGCAAAATCACTGCCAAAAATAAGTTATATACTGGACGCTTTTCAGAACAAAAAACTGCAATCTATCTTAAATAGCATTAGATATAAAAATAAAAAAAATATGTGAAAAATAAAAATAGATTGGGATAACATTTATGTAGCTTACTGCTAATTTATTATGACTTTGTGTATGAATAGCTTTTTAGCAACAGAGCTGTACCATTTTAACGTCTCTGTTACACTCTGTTATAAGAAGCTTTTGTAGTGCCTATAAAAGATGACGGCACACTGGCCTACCATTGGTCATTTAAAATGTATAATGACCTATCATTGGTAATTTAGTCTGTGTATTGGCCTATCATTGATAATTTTTAAGTATGACGTCATTTTTTTATAGGCCCTATAAACAGCTTCCTGTTATGACTATGTAATAACCAACGCCGCAAGTAAATCCAAATAGTTTACCTGGAATGTATTAATATTTGCTGGCAGGACACTGATACCCTTCTGATCTGTGTACCTAATATACTGCTGATCAATGCTGGACCTGTATTCGAATGCAAAGAATTCTGCAAACTCTTGGCCCAGTCCGTTACCATACCTGCCTTGGATGAGAACAGAACTGCAAAGAAAATGCTTAAATGTAAACAGATTTGTCACTTGGCCCCTAAATAGACTAAATCAATCTGAAGACCTTATAAAAAAAAGTACAACTGAAAACCGTAAACGTTATCATTCATTTCATAGCCATTTACTATACAAAGTAAAACAATGCCTGTCTGACCGTCAGAATGTCTGGAAGAAGAAAAGTCTAACAGCTGGACTGATAAGGATCTGCTTTACAAGGAATTTGCCTACTGATCATAAGAAGGTTTGAACCTATTTTCCTCTGTTAGGAGAGAAGTTTCAGAATAGAACATTAAAGGATTTAAAAAAGATAAACCATAAAAGATGTTCTGGCGATAATGTTTAACATTTACTATGACATCGAAGTCAAGGAATAAATGAAATAAGATAATAGCCGATAAATTCATGTACTGTACATCCCCAATGATGATACACAAAATTACCCCTTCTAAATTTAAAGATTAGTGTTTGAAACGTTTGAACACTCAACTTATTGAATCAACGAATCAAAATTCACCCAAAAGTCCCCAAAGTTGTTAAGCTAAAGAATAAGAAAACGTTATCATAAAACTTTGAGGGACTAGTATAATAAACAGCCCATTGTCCACCCTCTCTCTGCATTGAATTAGCCTTGGTCGGCAAAAATCATTAAATTTTTTAAAAGTTGTATTTCTCGTCCTTGTTTCTTACTAATGCATTTCTGACAATCTTAATTGATAGCCAAATATATTGTTGGTGTAGATTCTGCCCAATTTAACAAACAAGTAGGAAAAATAAGCCGCGATGTCAGTTCAATGTTTTTAATTAAATCTTGTATTTGAGTCTCGACAGTGGATCTATACAAATGTGGACACAGTATCTTATTAATATAAATTGCCGACTATAAAACCTACAGACTGACCACTAAAAAAGACCTGCATTTTGTAATAGTTATATATCGCATCGTATTACAGACAGTTTTCCTCGGATATTAAAATGAAAAAAATGTAAGATTAAATACAGTTTTGATAGCCACGACGGGCCGAGGTCACGGGCTAACAAAACAGGTATTAATTATATGTTTTTTATTTTAATGTTCATTGAAAATTGTCTGTAATACGATGCTATACATATATTTCATTATGGCTGAGAACCGGTTCTAACCTAGCGGTTATTATGCGGTTTCGAATCTGTTTACAATAGCATTCCTAATGATATGATCTTTCATGAGATCAATTTCCAGGTATTCTGCACTTTCTTTGGTGTTCTCGATTTGAGATTTGGGGCACCAGGCTCCACCCCCAGCCTCTGTATTCAATCTAAAATATCATATTTGATGTAATTGTCTATGCCAAAGCCCAAATTGTGTTAAAATTGTGTCAAAAATAATCCATTTGACGTAATAAAATGAGGGAGATGAGAGGAGAAGTGGGAAAGAAAACCCGTTAAAAAGATATGGATAATCCCTCATTTTTATTACGTCACATGGATCATTTTTGACACAATTTTAACTCAATTTGGGCTTTGTCTTGTCTATTTATTACACTTATCTAAAGCCATTAACACGCATATATTTCAATTAGAAGCGAAGATAATCAATAATAAAGTTATATCCTTTGTATGTTTTGTTTGTCCAACTGCCATTCAAGAAATAAATGTTCAAAAGTTGGAATTTCTGTACAATAGTATGTGGTAAGGGGGTGTAGGGGGGTGTCAACACCCCCTTAAATTTGAAATTGGAAAGGCCTGCCTACCCCCTTTTCACCCCCTAGTGGTTTTAAACGCCCCTAGAGAATTGTTGTCCACGAAACTGGTTCTGTATCTTTAAAAAAGTCCGTCTTGTCAAATACATGTATGTTACTGCTGCGACATATTTGGGCATAATTGTCCTTGTCGATTTAAAAAAATACATTTATTAAATATTTTAAAGACTAACTGCAAATAAAATAAAATTTTAAAACAAAAAAATTAGTTTTATAAAGTAATTAAAGATACCTACAAAATATAAGTTATGAAATGAGACATACAATCCTTTTATTCAACTTTCAAAGAAAACATAAGAATAAAGGTTATGAAATGTGCAAAGAAGACTTACAAATAAGTTTCTATATTTTTACAGATTCTATATCATTTAATATCTATTGTAGTAGCAAAGCTACTCTAAAATTTGACATGTCCGTCTGTCCGTGTTTCTGGCTTAAACGTTAGGAGGGAAACATGATTTTCTCAGCTCCTATTCAAGATAGACGACTGAAATCTTCAGGGCTACAATATGTTCACATTATACATATTTTCACCAAGTTTTTAAAAAGTTTCATGATTTTCTCAATTCCTATTAAAGATAGACGGCTGGTTTTCATATTAAAATTTTCAAAGGTTTTAATGATTTATTTTTTCACGTTTAATGTTTATTTCTTTTGACACTGCTATATAGTTTATATATTCCGGATGTTCGTTCATTATTTTTGACCTTTGCTACTTCTGGATGTTGTCATCTTTGTTTATATGGTAATATTTTTCGTAAATTAATTTGCATCAATTTTCATTATAACGCAAATGGACCACAAACAAACTTTTAGAAATATTTTTGACAAATAAAAAATAAGGGGGGAGGGGGTCTTATGACACAAAGGGATGCTAGCCATTTTTCTAACCTTGTTAAAAGTTTACTTTAGAATTGAACCTTATTAGTTCCAAACTATTATCAAAATATTTATTTCTAGTTATAAACAAAAATGAAAATGTCCAATAGAAGTAAAATTTAGAATAATATTATCTATAATGCAATTCAAGTATCAATTTTTATAAAAAAAAAGATAAAACCCTTTAGAGGATAGGGGCGAAGTCACTAGTAATTTATATACTATAAACAGGAGAATTATATTTTTATCACTATTAAAATTTGAATTTTGTAGTAAACAAAATAATTTTGCATTTGATAATTAAGCCATGTAAAAATATGGATATAGCTGACAGACATAGCCAAAGACTAGAGCATGACCGCTTCCAAAAAGTAAAGAGTTAAATAAAATAATTGTGAGGACATGGACATATTTTAATTGCTTTTAGTGTGTAATTGTACACAGCAATACAATACATGGCGGAGATATTTTATCTAAAAGAAAAACTGTTTTAATACTTTTTCACCCAGTCTGAAACAGTCATTTCAATTCAATTGGTCCTAGGACAAATGCAGGAGTGGACACTTAACCTAACCTAACCTATATTTAAACCATTTTAAAGGTTTTTAAAATGCCTTACGCCTGCGGGGGGCTTATTTTCATATTCATATCTTAACCAAACCTGTGTAGAAATATTTAATTAATCAGGGAAATAATTAATTAACTGAATATTTTAGTGTTTGAAATATCATCCGTATTTAGAATAAGGATAACATTAATAAAATGTTGTTGAACAAGGATCAATACGTACAAAGTTTTGAGTAACTATTTTATAAGCATACAAAGGAGAGTGGCATGCTTTATAATTGAGTTTGCCTCATTGATCAACTGATCAGAGACAAGAATTTAACGAACAATCAATAAAAGACGGAAAGGCGTACAAACATAGGCGACTTGTAGAGTAGCTGCGCTACAAACAACATCAGTATTTAATTTAAATAAGAAAACCACTGTTTTATGGTTATTACGGCTACACACAACTTGTAGGGTAATAAATATTCATTAAACTAAATAAACTTTTATGATGTTATATTTTAAAGGTCATGCCTTAGTTAATAAGGAAATAATTTAGACACTATAAAATGGCATTCTTGTTATTTGTCGTTTATTTACAAATTTAGAGCCCTGGAATTGAAAACTGTTTGAGGAGCCGGATGTATGGGCAGATTTTTTGTCTGTGCATTTGTATAGTTTAGGTTAGGATATAGTGTAATCTGGCAATTCCCGCTAGGTTATTGTACTGAATGTACACCTCAACCCCCCTTTTGGAGTTAAGAATAGAAGAAAATTATCCTTCCTTATTTTCAATTTATTAATTTGGGTGTTTCAATGTATAGTTTGATATACATATTTAAAAGCTGTTATTTTACCTGGCATTATTTGGGCCGACTAGGCTTGGTTGATAGGAAGAGCTGGCTGACAGCTGGTAATCCTTAATCCTGCCATCCTCCATACCCAAGGTTTGACCACAGCTTTCCTAAATATTATTTTATAACTATGACAGCTGATAATCCTTGATCCGGCCATCCTCCATACCCAAGGTCAGACCACAGCTCTCCTATATATTATATTATAACTATGACAGCTCGGCAGCTCGGCAGCCGCACGTCAGCCACCTATAAGCATCAGGGATATCAACCTTTTTGAAATTAGCTGGAAGTCTAAACCTGACCCAAATATGGCTATCCATTTTTTCCATAAAATTGTCGTGCATCCAAACAGGTTTGAATAAATATTTAATTTGATAAATTTGAGGCTTAGTTGCGGTTGCCGAGCCCTGCTAACTCTCTATAATATAAATGAACGGCTTAAAAGATCTAAAGTTATAATTTTCTTGAAGCTTTTGCTGGAAAATACGGCAATACAAGAAAGTATCGTTCTATTCCCACTAGTAACCAATACTATACACTACAGGAATGAAAGACCGCTAAGATATCGTGAATGGCTGGATTAAGATCTACATAGTTCCAGGGATGGTTTTAAGCTATTGGGCAGAGTGAGTTCTCCACCTTCCCACACCCCCCCCCCCTAGAAAAAAATTCGTACAATAGACAAATAAATGAAAACATTATTGTGCAGAAAAGAATTTTTAAAGAGTCTCAGAATGTGAAAAAAAGGTTATTAACATGACATTCAAGGCTTTGGGAGGAAACAAATTTATAAGTTTTCCTTATTTTTTTTCTCAAATATTAATAACTAATGACTAACCTTTACAGAAATAGAATCAGCTTTATGATAGAACCCCAAAAACAACAGAAATATCGAAACTTTGTTCATTGTCACTTTGTCACTTTATTTCTTGACAAATATTAATCAAATGACAATAATTTTTACTTATCACTAAAATTTATGTTAGACTTTTTCACTTTTTATTATATTACATTATGATGAAGTGTTTCATTTTAGTTTGATTTAACTTTTAACATTTTTGCAGAATTCTTTTAAACAAATCTGAAAATAAAAAAATGTTTAAAATTAATTTAACTAACCACATTGAACAAGAATGATAACATCTCTGAAACAATAGGACAAACGAACATTAACACTTGTAAAGTGTCAGAACTAAATAAGCAGAATAGAAATGTGTAAGTCTAAAAAAAATAAGTAATTTGTTGCTAAATACAATGTACTGTTTCAGGACATATTTACATTTTTATGACTTGATTATGGAATTTCTATCCTTAAAAAATTGTTGTCAAAAGGTAAAAATCAACATGTTTTAAATGGACTTACAGATATTCTAGTAAAGATTTCTAAATACCTATCTGACATAGGAATCAACATGCAAAGTTATAAATCGATTGGAAAGACGGACGAACGGACCGAGTATAATTATAGAAAAGCTTAGCTTTTAAAAATGTGAAACAATTCCAAACACATTTATTCTAATTTGTGTGTGTGTGCGTGTGTGTGTGTGTGTGTGTGTGTGTGTGTGTATGTGTGACTGGAAGTATGTGCGATTCTGCCTAAAAGGGGCATAAATCTTATGGAAAAATTCTTTGCGGACAATAAAAGTGCATATGTTGTCTTTTTGCGAATGTATTGCAATTTAGATTTTGCAGAATATTTTTTTCTTTCTACACGGATCACTTGTTTTATTGTTGCTTGGCAAGTTATCAAGTTTCCTCTCTGTATTCTCTTTCTCTGCATTACTTAGGAATCATCCAGGGCGGGAGGGGACACTGGCCTTTTTATTTCACTAGCCCCCAAAGTTTTATAATAACGTTATTCGTTGGCTTAACAACTTTGGGGACTGTTATTAAATTTTAATTGGTTGTTTCATTAAGCTGAGTGTCCAAACGTTGCAACCACTAATTATAATCTACAGAAGTGATAATCTTGTGTATCTTCATTGGGGATGTACATCATTTTATCGGTCATTGTCTTATCCCTCTAGATCCCTGGGAATCTACACATTTTCCATTTCGTGTTTATTTAACAATATTTTCAAACCTCCTGAATTCATTTTTATTTGTTTGGGCGGTGAAGGTGGAATTAAATGTTGAACAATCTTTTATGTTGAGGATAGTTTACTATGACAACTAAAAATCTTTTATGGGGTATGGGTTTTTCCCCCTCCATTCTATTATGTCCTTCACGGGCATATCTCGAAAAAAAGGCAATACGAGAAGAATAAAAGAAAGTATTGTCAATTAATTTGCACAAAAAGAAAAGAAACTCTACCTTAAATAAGGGATCTAAAAGGATAAGACAATGGCCGATGAATTTATGTACATCCCAAACAATTATACAGATAATTTCATCTCCTCTAGATTTCAATCATCGGTTGAAAAGTTCGGACACACAACTTAATGAATCGACAAATCAAAATTCATTAAAAGTCCCCAAGGTTGTTTAGCGGACCAATAAGAAATTTTTATTAAAAATTTTGGGGACTAGAGTATTAAACAGCCCATTGTCCTCTTGCTTCCTGACCTTAAATCCTACTTAGTTTGAACACTATACCATTTCTCAGGATGCTAACCCTAACAAGTTTGCATACACTTGGTCAGTTGAGCCTTTATATTAGGGCCTGGTATCCGCCCTTCAGCCTCAAATCTAAATCCGCTTGTGTGCAAAAAATACTAATTGGAAAGAATGGATTTTCTGTGTAGGAACAGATTTAATAATACGAAAGGATGGATTTTCTGTGTAGGAACAGATTTATACATCCAGCTGAGTTTTAAAGTTATAATATGACGTTTTTAAATGAGGCTTACACGCGCCTTACGCGCGGCTGACGAGCCCTGCTTTATATGTTTACCCTATGGAGGTCTGTTTAGCTTCAAGGGAGATAATATTAACTTTTGATAAATGTTTTAATTCATTCTAAATTATGGAAGTTATCATATTTTTACAGATTAATTTATCGTATATATTTCCAGCGGAAAATAATATATTTTTCTCGCTTAGCTTGCAAAATCTTTCAAATTGCAGCTTTAAAATATTTGATGACAATTTTTTTTATTTTAGCGGAATATTTTGTAAAGTTTTTGAAATAAAAACTTTGTTTTAGTATTCATTTACTTCTAAAATTTAACGAGATGCAATTTACAAATTCTTTCCCAACAAGGACAGGTATATTTCAGAGAGAGAGGGTACAGTGGGCTGTTTATTACACTAGTCCTCAAACTTTTATAATAACGTTTTCTTGTTCTATGACTAAACAATTATGGGGACTTTTAATGTATTTTAATTAATTTATTTATTAAGTTGAGTGTCCTAGCGTTTCAACCTCTAATTGTAATCTGCAGAAGAGGTAATTTTGTGTATTAACATTGGGAATTTATCGGCAATTGTCTTATTCCTTTAGATACCTGGGATAATGTATAAAAACAAGATAAGTAACAATGGCGTGCACAGGGTTGTTAATCTTATGGTAGTAAAAAAAGGAGAACGTAGACAGTCACAATTTGTAACCAGGCATAGTGTCTCAAAAATCAACCATGTGACATCATAAAAATGGGGTTTTATTTCCCACTTCTCCTCTCATATCCCTCATTTTTATGACGTCAAAGGGCTGATTTTTGAGACACTTTGTCCGGTTACCCAAAATTTCATTTAAAAAGATGTGTTGTCTCACCCTTTTGGAATTATATTTATATTCTTTACATTTTACTAAATAACTTTTTAAAAGCGAAGCTGTTCTATAATTAGGGTCGGTCCGTCCGTAACGGAGCTTTTTTTTCGTAAATTTAGGCATGTTAGAATTGTCCTATCGATTTCAAACTTTGCATGGTGATACCTGGAGTAATTAGGTACGATTTAGAAAGCGTAGCAACTCTATTATTACCAGAATGTCCATTTTAAACATGTTGATTTTTTGATTTTTTTAACAACAAATTTTTATGTGATCTAATTATCCGATTGATCTGATTTTTGGTATATTAATTCCTGGGACAACAAAGTGCAATACTATAAGCGAAGCAACTCTATAATCAAGTCCTAAAAATGTGAGTATGTCTATAAACATTATTCAGTTTTCCAACAAATTTACTTACACATATGCTTCGACCGTTATTCATTTATATTCTGATTATTCAGTTCTTACACTTTACAAGTGTTAATGTCCGTTTGTCCTACCGTTTCAGTTCTTCGCTTTAATGGATGTTGTCATACTTGTTAGTTTAAATTTTTACTTGCAGCAGTAACTATTAAAGTTGTCTTTAAATCATTAAAACAATGATAAATTGTTTTTGCTTAATTTTTTATACTAATTCTATTTTCCGAGGTAGCTCTTTATTTGGATACAATTATCGTAAAAATATTCATCAATATCCATTCATTTTTAAAGTTTGATATTATTATAAACAAGGATGACAACATCCATTAAAGCGGAGCTCTGAAACACTATAGGACAAACGAACATTAACACTTGTAGAGTATCATAACTGAATAATCAAAATATAAATGTAGAAAAGTCGTAAAAAAATTTTAAGAAAATTTGTTGAAAAACTGCATAAATACAGGATAATATTTATGGACATACTTACATTTTAGGACTTGATTATATAGATGGATCGCTTATAATATTGTTCTATTTTGTCCTAGGAAATAGTATGCTAAAAATCAGATCAATCGAATAATTCTATCACATAAAAGTTTACTGTTAAGAAAAGTTAAAAATCAACTTGTTTAAAATGGACGTGCGGACATTCTGGTAACGATTATAGAGTTGCTACACTTTCTAAATTAAATTTCACTACTACAGGAGTTCCCATACATTTTTAATTAACGAAAAGACTGCGGACTGACGGACGGACCGACCCTAATTATAGAAAAGCTTCGCTTTTAAAAATCTATAAATTATTAAATTTTAAAGATAAGATTTTAAAATCTTGTAGTTATATTAAATTAAATGCAATACATAAAAATACTAAATTTTTTCCTAATTTTATAATTTTCCATGCAGAAGAATGAGATATTTTGTAATAAGATTAATAATAAAATGACTTGGCTTACTGAAGCTAGAAAAATTAAAAACAATTTTGTATTGACGCAACTTGTTCCTATGCTGGAGGCGCAATGGATTTATTATTACTTGGATCTTACGCCAGATTATTATGTACTCTAATAGAGTGAATCTTGTAGTGGGCTAAAATAACGACACCCTACTCCATTCCCTTCCCTCTAACTTGTTATATAAACTGACCATTAAATAAATATGATAAGGGAAGTAGCAACATAAATTTATGAAAATTTTTCCCATGACATAATATTCACGCATATTCTACATCCATTGTAGGAGCATAAAGCGCGTGCTCAATCACTTCCGCAACAAATATCATAACTGCAAATACATGGTTATGCAAATATATTACTAACAAAATTGATTTTTTAGAAATATTTTATTTCGAGGTAAACATGAAACAAACTGTGAATTTATTGATTTTTATACTTTTAGAACAGATACAAATTACAAATAAAAAGGGATGGTCATATTTAAAATAAAAAAAGTAATTTAAAGCAATTATGTACAATTGTATTAGGAAACATTGTTTTTGGTTTAATTTTATTTTATATAAATTCTCGGCTTATGAAAATTAATTGCAAATGTATAATAATGTGAAAAAATATAGATATTACACCGTCGTTTCAATTTTAAATTCTTAGAAGGTTTGGTAAAAGAGTTGAAGTCATGTAGTTTATTTTATGTTTGTATATGATGAAAGAGATATGTATAGTGGAATACATGAGTGTAACTTTGTCATAGTTAAAAATATCATAAAGATTTATTTAGATTTAATAGTCAGAAAGAGAGAGGGGACAATGGACTGTTATAACACAAGTCCCCAAAGTTTTATAAAAGTGTTTTCTCATTTGTTGGCTTAACAACTTTTGAGACCTCAGTGAATTTTGAGTGGTTGATTTATAAAGTTAAGTGTTCAAACGTTACAACCACTAATTTTAATCTACATTAATCATCATTGGGGAGTTTATTGGCTATTGTCTTATCCCTTTAGAACCCTGAGATTTAATGGAGCATCCTTTTTCCTTGTGTTTAGTGAGCTGCTTCGTCATAATGTAATAAAAACAGGAATGTTAGCTTTACAAAAACAAAATCCAGGAAAGGAGGAAAATTGAAATTATAGTTCATAAAAGCCAGGGATATAAATTGATGTACATCACCTTTGATGATACACAAAATTAGCCCTTCTGTAGATTATAATTACTGGTTTAAATGTATGGACACTTAATTTAATGAAACAATCAATCAAAATTCAATAAAAGTCCCCTAAGTTTTCAACAAATAAAAAAACGTCATTATCATTAAACCTTGGGGACTAGTGTAATAAACAGCCCAATTTCCCCCCCTCTCTGATAAAAGCAAAAGTAAAAAAATATGTTTCCTATTTGGCTTTATTATTCAAATTAGAGTTATAGGATTTTCTTACCAGGCCTAGATCATTTGAGGCTACTTTTTTTTTTTTGGGGGGGGGGGGGGGGGAGGGTTTGGGTTAATTTTTTTACCCGTGCGCAAGACATTTTGTA
>LS053865.1:0-13388 GCA_900241095.1 Acartia tonsa | reverse complement strand
GATATGTATCCTCTATATATTTATATTTAGTGCCCGCCAACCAGTGACAACTCTGCTGCAATACCTGCTCCCTTCAGCCCTGATATGTATCCTCTATATATTTATATTTAGTGCCCGCCAACCAGTGACAACTCTGCTGCAATACCTGCTCCCTTCAGTCCTGATAGGTATCCTCCTGCTGGTGAAACTGATGATGCCACCGTCAGAGTTCAAGACTTGCCAGTTCAGGGCGCGTACAGGTAAGAAGGGTGGTTTTCTAAAATGTCATAGTCCAGCACAAAACCTCTATCACTTATTTAGAAATATATTTAATTTTTTAGTTTTTTTTGTTTATTACTTTAGGTCAGGTTAGGATATGTTGGGTAATGGGTAACACACTTCAGGTATAAATTCACAAAAAGGAACTTTCAGGGAAAGCTCCAATTGAAGTTTTGTATTAATTTAACAAAATAAAAATAATATTTTTATTTCTTTATTCTTTCTTACAAATTTGTATAATTTATACTACCATTTATTTTAGCAGGAAATTTTTTTTTGAGGGGGAGGGGTTAATTTTTTTAACGGGATTTTTGCCCCAAGGGTGTGGTAGGGTTTCCCCCAACCCGATTTTTTGTTTTAGTTTACAAAAATTTTGGGGTGGATTTTTTCCTTTTTTGGAGGTGTGGGGGGGGGGGATGCCCTTGGCCTTCCCCTAATAGCCTTAAACTTACACCAGACTAGTATATTTCTTGAAGAGTAAAACCCAATCGATTCAGCATTCCGAGATCTTAAGACAGACAGACAGATGGACAAACGTCCAGATAGATAGACGACATCGTTCTACTTTATATTATACTAGCGGCTACGCGCCTATAAGCCTCTAGGAGCATTTAATGTGAGGGTGAAATTGGACCTTCCACCCATTTCAATTTGAATTTTAAAAAATAGTTTTAATTTTGAGGGGGGGGGTTATTGGGGTGGAAATACCTTCCCTAAAAATATTTAAAAACCTTCCCTGGACCTATAAGACGCTTCACTGTAAATGAGAAACTTATCGGTTCAGCGGTTTGCGAGATCCTTAGCTACAGACAATGAAGGCTTATAGATACAAATACAATAATTTTTGATACAACAGTTAGTTTAAAACAGGGCGAATGATGTCCAATAGTTGTGCTTCAACAACAAGCTATCAACACTTTAGAAACACTTTAGAAATGAACACAAAAAGTTTTTGAATTTTGTTGAGTAAAAACTAGTCAAAGAGTAATTCTTTTTTATACAGGGATCTTAAGGGAATAAGACTATGGGCGATTAGTTTATATACATTCAAATGATGCAAATAAAATTAGACCTTCTGTTAATAAAGATATTGATCTAAAAGTTTGATACCGCTAGTTTGAAAACAACAAATCAAAATTAAATAACGAGTCAACAAAAAAGAAAATGTGGTTATAAAATTTTTGGTACCAGGATAATTTATTTTCCAATATCCCTTCCCTCCCTCTCTCTACATTTGTGATGAATATGTGTAAATAAAGAAATATGGAGAAATATTGTCTATTTATTTCCTATTATATGAAGTAGTAAGGTTTTTTTTTGTCTGTAGCTTAAGATTTTCATAACTATAGAAACAATGAGTTCTCCATCCATGTTAGAATAACTTTCCAATGGTCCGAGGCTATTAAATTATTTCATTGTTAGATTTAATTATTGGGTTGGTTTTGGCCTATCATGCTTTCCCTACCCCTTTGCAAAACCGCAAAACCGCTAAACCGCTGGTAATGTAAATTTAGCTAAGTGCTCCAGATATAAAGTAACTGTGGCAGTAATAATCAATTGCTTTTATTTCCGTTGACTTAATGAAACTTGCAGTTAACATTTAATATTCTGGGTCCCAGTCCTGGTTTTCTGTCAATATACAATTTTCTGGGTCTCAGTGCTGGTTCAATGTCAATACACAATTTTCTAGGTCCTAGTGCTGGTTCGCTGTCAATATACAATTTTCTAGGTCCCAGTGCTGATCTTCTGTCAATATACAATTTTCTAGGTCCTAGTGCTGGTCCACTGTCAATATACAATTATCTAGGTCCCAGTGCTGATCTTCTGTCAATACACAATTTGCTAAGTCCCAGTGCTGGGCTACTTTTAATATACAATTTTCTAGGTCCCAGTGCTGGTCCGCTGTCAATGCTGCAGTCATTTGGTTGTAATCTCAAGAATGATTGCCACGAAATGAAAAGTTTTCAAGATATTCCCACATATCCTGGATCCAAGGTAGTATTGCCGTTTTAGTTAATAATATAACCATCCCAAAGTCCCAATATTTTTTCAATAATGAAGCCACTCTATAATTCAAAATGTAACGGAATGGGGAAAACATGATTTTCTTGGCTCCTTTTAAAGATAGACTGTTGTCAACATTTCTATAATTATGTAGCATATCTAAGTACAAGAAATACATTTTTATCTGCCTTTACATATTTTGGTATTTTTTTATATCAATTTGTAGACAAAGGACAAGTAGCCTCTTTGCAGTTTGAAAATTTGCTTCTGAAACTGTAATTTAGGGTGATTGCTTTGCATTATTAACATTTACTCTGTATGTTTTATTTTTTTCTGCTTTTTTTCTTTACATCTTATAACATTTTTTGTGCTTTGCTACTTATGAATGAGGTCATCTATGTTTTTCTAAAATAAAAGTTTGTCTTAATTCAAAGGTTACAGAACAATTTTCTTTATTCTTTGAATTTAGGTGGATATTTTGGTGCAACATCTGGAGCCAGTCATCTACAACGACACTGTTCAACAGTTCAGCACCAACATCCCCAACATGCTCAAGCTTATCAATGGCACATCTGAAATCCTAAATGAAACTCTGATTATGACCAACTTTGTCAACAGGAACAGTACAGTGAGTGAGATGTTCTACAATGAGACTAAACTTATTGATACACTCAAGGATAAAGGATTTGATGATGCAAATGCTAATGGTCTGGCATTTTCAACTTTACGGATGGGAATGATTATTGGGGATCTTGCTGTCATTGATATTAAAAATAAGCTTCTAAATTGTTCCACAATTACATTCAAGCTGTTTTTGCCCTCTGCAAGCAGAGATATGATCAAAGAACTTCAGAAATATGTCTGTTCCTCTCCTAAGAATGCATCACTCTTTGTAGAAGCAATACAAAACAATACTAATTTCAATCTAGTATATGAACAGCTTCAATCTAAAAACATTGAGGATACTTCAAAAATTGGTGCCTCTCTTCGAGATGGTCTTAATTTTGTGAATGAGCTGTCATTTATTATGAATGGAAATAAAACAACATCAGTAACAAGAAAGAAAAGGTTTATTCCTTTTGTTTATGAGATTGATGCTCTCACAGAGTCAATGAGAGATATAGGAAACACCTTAGAAATTATCCAAGACAAAATAGGAGATGACAGCATTATGTGTGCGTTGAAATCTTCCAATGCAAACATTCTTGAAAAAATGAAGGTCTGTAACATGTCCTATCTTATAGAACCATTTTCGAGCATGATTAAAGAACAAATGCCAATTTGGAAACCAGTACTTGAAGTAGTTGCTAGAGAGGAATCAGATAATTTTGATGGCCACTGTAAAGTGGATGTTAACAGATATCATTATCTTGCAATGCAATCTTATATTTATGAAGAAATCCCCTTGAAATATGACTTGTCATCTATGTTCAATTGTAGCAAATCACGGAAAAGACAAACAATAGCAAGCCTAGATTCAATGTTCAATGTATTAGATTTTAATTATATTTTAAATAATATTTACACATGGAGAAATGTTGAGTATAATTCAATGAATTGGACTCAGGATGTCCAGGACAGAATTGGTAGAATTACTGAACATGTGATAGAGATAGCATCAATGGCAGATGTAATAAAAGTTTTAACAGTAAACAGCACTGCTGTGATAAATGATCCAACACTATTAGATGGAATGATACTCAGTCAAGCTGCAGTTCTTGTTGAAAAGGTATCCTTGATATTAGATGATGCTGAATATTTTCTAAAGAATACTCAAATGTGGGATAACTTCACCAAAGTTTATGATACACTAGGTAAGTCTTCATATCTAAAATTAACACAAGAAGGAAAATTAGTTATTCTATTATAAAATTAAAAATCATTTTACTGAATTAAATTTTCCTCTTCCTTCTTTATACTTATCAACATGTTTTTAAATTTGAATTTTAAGGTTGATATTTCTGATATATCTAACATATTTTAGAGGTAATCAAAGAAGATTTACAATCCACAACTATGAGAGTGAAAGATTTTTCATCAAACTGGACAAACATTCAGAATTTTTTACAAAACCAAGCTAAAATTCCAATCAATTTATTAGATGAGCTTTATGACTCAGTCTTTACTCTTGATGGTATCAAGTTGGCAGGTTCACTGTTCTATGATCAAAAACCTGATCTGTGCAATGCAACATATTTACAGAGATACTTACTGCTTAACAGGACATCAGTTACTAATGGAGTTACCTTTGAAAGCCTAAGTAATATGTTATGTGGTTCAATAGATATAATTCCAAGCTTGGCTGAAAATCTAAAGATGAAAGATATCTTACAAATAATTACAGAAGCCTCAAATTTTAGTCCAGAGAACTTTGGAAAAGTAAGTAATGTTACAAGTACAGAGTTGGAAGAAACAGTAGAAAGCATAGGACAATTCTCTGAAATCTATGATGAACTAGAAATTTCTATGAATAAATTGATTAATGCCCTAAACTTTACAAACATTAAAGAATCATTAAATGTTACCAAGCTTGATAAGAGTCATTTCCCAGCAATAATAAGTAACTTTTTGTGTGGTACAAATATAGAAAAAGCTCCTGAAATAAAGCACAAACCTTTAATACCACTGAATACAACAGAAGAGAGCTTTGAATTGCTTGATAATGAATGTGCACCAATCTTTTCTGCTTTGTCCAAGAGTGCATCAGGAACTGTGGTGTGGAGGTATCTCCATCCTATTCTAATGGGTAATATTTACTTGGTTCCAGATAATGGTATGGTGAAACAGATTATGAAAGTTGCACAACGGTTCTTTGATAAAGTAGAAGGTTTTAGGTCAAGAGTGTTGAATATTTCAGAACAATACAAACATCTTCAAAACTTAGAATCATACAGAAACCAGTCTATTGTTATCACAAATCTGACACATTCCTATTTTTTCAGTGATTTTATAAAATCCAAGGCAGGTTTATACTACAATATTGAAGGTGCACAACCAGTAAACCTTACTTACTATTTGGAATCTTTACTGAATATTGATGATATGATGGGTTTAGCTAGCAATGCTTTGTCTGCTTTAAAATGTATGAATAATGATAGATTCAAGCTTTTTCCAAATGAAAAAGAAGCTCTGAAACAAGCAATGAACAACACAAAAGCAAACTTTTTAGCTATTGCTAACTTTGGATCTGGCCAAAATGAAAACAGAGTTAAAAGATCTGCTAATGAAAAGCTACCCAAGCATATTGAGTATAAGATCAGAATGAGCTATGACAGTGTGCCAATTACATCTGCACTCAAGGAGAGATTGTGGGTGCCTGGACCAGAAGGTGATTTCTTCTATAACATGAGATATTTCTGGGGTTTTACTCAAATTCAAGATTTAATTGATAATGCAATAATTGAACTGCAATCTGGAAGTAAACCTAATGACATAGTTCAACTTCAACAATTTCCATATCCTTGCTTCATGAGGGATAACTTTCTTAGTGGATTATACACAGCTCAAATACTGCAGGTTGGACTGATTTTTGGATTCTCTATTCTTGTATCAACATTTGTTAGAGAGTTTATTTGGGAGAGAGAATCCAAGAATGGCCAACTATTGGAAGTTATGGGAATGAAATTTACAACTGTGTGGATCTCAAACTTCCTCATCATGCTTCAAGTTTTTAATATCAACAGTTTGATTCTCTCTCTGCTTCTGTACTTTGGAGGATTGCTACCTAGAACAGAGTTTGGAATAACATATCTTACACTTTTTGTGTTTTCTTTATCCTGCATGTCATTCATATTCATGATGACAGTTCTGTTAACTAAACCATCATCTGGTTCTGTTGTATCATTCCTACTTTTCATAGTATTTCTACTACCTTTCATATTTATCATATCAATGAATGAAGATGTTGATGATGCAATTAAAGTAGTAAGTGGTATGTTCTTAAGCTCATCATTTGGATTTACTTTTCTGTATATAACAAGATATGAACAGCAGCAGCAAGGTCTTCAATGGAACTATGTGACAGAATCTCCAATAGATGATGATTCCTTCAGTTATCTACACTTTTTACTATTGATGTTAGCAGACACTCTTCTATATTTGTTTATTGGAGTAGTCATCACTAAGATGTCAAGAATTGATGGCTCTTGGACAAGTAGTAAGAAAAAGAGTGACATATCAAGTACTCTAGAAGATGAAATCATAGAGGGTATTGTTGTAAAATCTCTCAAGAAAGAGTTTAAAATGGGTAAAAAGACTAGAATAGCAGTGGCTGACCTTAGCATTAGCTTTAAAAAAGGCGAAATAACAGGTTTACTGGGACATAATGGAGCTGGCAAAAGTACAACTATGTCAATGCTTATTGGAATGGTAGAACCAGATAGAGGTGTTATAATTTATGATGGTAAAAAGTTTGATTGTCTCATGGATACTCACAGAAGTATGGTTGGCTATTGTTCTCAACATGGAATTTTATATGATAATATGACCATTGAAGAGCATCTTCATCTCTATGCTACGCTCAAATCTTCTGAAAAATCAAAGGTAAAAGAATATATCAACACACTAATTACAAAAATGGATTTAGAAGACAAAAGAGATTTTAAGGCAAAGAATCTCTCAGAAGGATTAAAAAGAAGGTTAGCTATATGCATTGCATTTTCTGGAAAAGATTCTTGTGTAATAATACTTGATGAACCAACAGCAGGGGTAGATTCATTAGCAAGGAGAAAGATCTGGGAGTTTATTACTGATAATAAGGAAAACAAGACAATCATTATATCAACACATCACATGGATGAGGCAGAAATCTTGTGTGATAACATTGCTATAATGCACAGAGGATCTATTTTGTCAATGGACAGTACCATGCAACTTAAAGAAAAATATGGCCATTCTTTACAATTAAATATTAGTCAGGGATTGTCATCAGAAGCACCAACCAAAGTAACTTCAGTGTGCTCATCAAGACTTTCAATGGAGACTCCTCAGTCACCAGGTTCTGATGCACTTGACTTTCATGTCACAAGAATTGTCCCAGCTGCTAGAAAACTAACACATTCAGCACACAGAAGATCATATGCATTACCAGTTGAGGAATCAACAGGATTTACATCATACCAAGAACTATTTGCTTTATTAGAAAATGAGAAAGAATTTCTTGATATTAACACTTTTTCTATTGCATCTGCCAATTTAGAAGATGTGTTTCTCAGTCTTACTGATGATGCTGATAGCATGTCTGAAGAAAATATAAAAACAAATGATGCTCAAAAGAGAAATCAGATAGCTGACATAAACAAAGAAAGTGATGCAGGAAGTCTAAATGGATTAGAATCAGATTTTGTTTTTAGTGATAAAACAGATACTAGTACAGTTAGAGCTTTGATGGCATTAGTTACAAAGAGAGCTAAAAGATTCTTGAAAGACAGACGAATGTTGATGACTTCTCTTTTACTGCCAGTGTTAATGCTGACACTATCAATGGTGCTAGGCATAGTCAGACCAAAAACAACACTACCAACTTTATTGTTAACACCTTCAATGTATGGACCAGAATCTTATTCATTCTTGACAAATCTAAATAGCTCAAATTCCAAAGCTTTTATTGTTTCCCCGGGCATAGGAACAACATGCATGACTAACTTTTCAAGTGCAAGTAAATATGTTTCATGTAATAATTATGTGGATCAGGAACATGAATATAACGTCAAAAGCTCATGTGAATGCAAATCAAACAACTGGGATTGCTCTAAAAAAGAAAGTTTGGTTTTGAAACAAAGTTTAAGAAATACTACAGATGTGGTGAACTTTCTTTCTGATAAAGTTACTCCAAACAGATGGATTCTTGATACACACTATGATCTTGTAAAGCATCAGTATGGTGGTTGGCATATATTGAATGACACACAAAAGATTGTTTATTTCAATAATAAAGGATTTCATTCTTCAGCTGCTTATCTAAATGCAATGAATAATGCCAGACTCAGATCCAGAATAAGCCAAACATCAGATCCAAGAGATTATGGAATTACTGCTTATTCTGAACCAATCAAATTGACTAAATCAGATATTCTACGACAATCTATTCTACAGTATGTAGCTGATTATACTTTGGCATTGTTTATGCTTGCCTCTATTTCATTTGTACCATCATCAACTATTATATACTTAATAGAAGAAAGGTTAAATGAAGAAAGACTTGTACTGCAATCCTTTAAAGTTGGACCAATTTTGTATACTATGGCATCTTTTATCTGGGACTTTATAATCAGCTTGATATTTACAATAATAGCTGGTATTATCATACTTATTTTCAACATAAATGCATTCACTGCTGGCCTAAATCTTATTGCAACACTGTTACTTATTCTGATGTATTGTCTAACTATTTCAACATTCTCTTATCTTCTACAGAGGATGTTTGGAGAGCCAAGCTATGGTCAGGTTGTAATTTTTACCTGTTGCATATTCATTGGTGTGGTAACCCTGATGGTGATGTTGTTAACCTTCATGTACTGGTGGATTAGAGCTATGATTGATGCAAGGAAGGTTATGGTCACCGCACTGCTTATTTTACCTCCCTATGCTTTAGGTAAGTTTTTTTTTCTAATTTTCATATTTCATATTACATATCTGAATACTTTTTAAAATTACAATTTATAATCTAGGAGGAGGGCTACTTGACCTGGTAACAAACCAATTGACCAATGATCTTATGAATGAATACACAAACCAATCCAATGATGATACTAATCCTTTCACTTGGAACTTGATTGGAAAAAATTTAACTTTTATGGCAGCAGAAATAATTCTGTTCTTGCTGATTACAGTTGTATATGAAATAATTACTCAAGAATCTACAAGTCAGGACTCAACCCTCAAAGAAATATTGAAAATCAAATCAGTTTCAAAAGAGTATACACAAGGTTTTACAAAACACACAGCAGTTTCTGATGTTGATATAAATGTACAGAGAGGAGAATGCTTTGGCCTCATTGGATTAAATGGGGCTGGCAAAAGTACAATATTCAAAATGATAACAGGAAGTCTACAGCCAACATATGGAAATATAGTATTTGGATGTGAAAGAATAGGATACTGTCCACAATCAAATAGCCTTGATGAACATCTTTCTGTAAACTCTCATCTAGACATATATGCTCAAATAGCTGGTTATGATAGCACAGAAGCTAAAGCAGTAACTACCTACTTGATGAAAGAGTTTGCTTTAGAACAGTACAGAGGTGTGCCATGTGGCAATCTGAGTGGAGGCAACAAGCGTAAAGTTTGTACTGCTACAGCAATGCTTGGGAGGCCAGACCTGATCCTGTTGGATGAACCAACCAGTGGAATGGATCCTGCCACTAGGCGTATTGTCTGGAAGATGATTGGCTCTTGCGCAAAGAGAGGTAGAATATTTATTAAACTCTTATCCACTTACAGTTTATTTCAAAAGTAACAAGTGGTTACATCCATCCAGGAGCACTTAAAGGTGGGGGAGGGGGGGGGGGAAGGGGTAGATTTTGACTGCTCATTTTTTTGTTTTTTAGATTATAAAAATAAAAAATCTGAGGTAATTTTTTTTTTTGGGGGGGGGATATTTTCTTTTTTTGGGTGGTTGGGGGTGTCCCACTCCCCAAGAAATAGCTTAAAACCATCAAAGGATTAGTAGATATACTCCCTGAAGAGAAGAGCCCAATTGGTTCGGTGGTTACTGAGAGAGCTTCAGAGAGACGGACATACAGACAACATTCTATGTTACAATATGATCCCAAATGTCTTCAGGAGATGTTTGCTCAGTAGTTAGGGATATTAAGTCTGAACATCTAAAATACTCACAGGGTCATTTAGTCATTGTCATAATACTTCATTAGAATAACTTCATTTCTTACTTTAGGCCAATCACTTGTTCTAACATCACACAGCCTGGTAGAGTGTGATATTCTGTGTGACCAAATAGCCATCATGGTCAAGGGTCAGATAATCTGCAAAGAATCTCCAGGTGCCCTTCGGGACATGTACGGCAGTGGTTACAAAATCAACCTTAAAATTGGAGCTGACTCATCAGAACAAAAAGTGAATGATTATGTAACAGAAAGCTTTGCCAACACTAAGTTTATAGAACATAAATACAGTTGGCTTAAATACAGGGTTGGGGGAAAAATTTCCTCAATCCTAACCTTGCTGGACATTGCCAAGACTCAGGGACTTGTGGAGAGTTTTACTATTGATGTAGCATCTTTAGAAGATATTTTCCTGCAGATTACTCAAAACCAGGAAGGGGATGCTTAATTTTGTTTGCTTATCAGAAAATTAGACCTTCATACCAGGGTTTCTAAAAGGAGATTTTTGGAAGGGAGGAGAGGTTGTAATTACTCTCGAGATACTAAAGCTACCTACCCCAAAAAATTCTTTTAATACTTTCAGGGAGCTATGAAAATCCTTTATAAAAGTTAAATTAAAACTTTTCATTATACTAATTTCAAACATAAGATTAAGTATTCCTTTACTGATCAGGAAGTTGATGAAATAAGCAAGGATGAGCCTATTGCAGAGGTGGGTGATAATGGTGACGTTGAGACAGGTGCCATAAACTTTAGAGATGTTGAGATAGATGGTGCAGATGTCCCTGAGGCTGCTATGTATGCTCCACCACCAGAAAATCCAAATGCAACACGATTATAAAGTAATTCTATTCTGTTTTTATTGTAATATCTTGTTAAATTGCAGAAATTACAAATTCATAATCCTGTAACTCCGTGCAATACCATTTTATTTTTCTACTTAACTTTTGAATTTAAATTAAAATCTAAAATACAAAATATCTAAAATTCACTGGTTACTATTTAAAACTAACACACCTTTACTTTTTAGTAACTTTTAGAGCTTGGTTGATAGCGCATAATGCAGAGCTGGATCTTTAAATCATTTTAGTGGTGAGCCAGATCAGGGTGAGTCGGAGGGGTGAGCTAGATCGGTTCGGCTCACCTCGATCTGGCTCACCACTAAATGATTTAAAGATCCAGCTCAGATAAATTTATTATTCTCATAGCAGACCAAGATCAATGAAAATGATTGAAACAAACATTAGCCGACACGAGTTTTTTTTTTTTTATAAAAGTATTTGGTGAAAATAATACCGTAAGCTGCGATAATTTGATGTGATAATACTTGTTATGAATATTTTTAAAAATTTTTAATTCGTCAGAAGAAAACACCTTATTCCTTAATTTTAGAGAATGCACTGTAATAGAAATAATTTGTAACTAGTGGGCAGCTATGGTAAGCGTTCAAAAGTCAGTTTTTTTCATGCATTTCTGATGCTGCCCTTTCCTTAGTCAAATGATATAGCAGGCTACTAACATAATTATCTTTAGCACAATATTAAGTAAAAAAATTACCAAAAATACCAAAAATTAAAACATGCCAATAATAATTACACCTTTTCTTCTACGCACTTGTATAAAAGTCAAATATCAAGTAAACAAGGATGATAACTTCCATCAGTAGCAAAGCATAGAAAAATATATAGATTTATAGAATCTTTAAAAATGCACCAATAATTCAGTATTAAAAGATCAGCCTTCTATCTTAAATAGCAGCAAAGAAAATATCATTTCCCATTTACCTTATCTTATGGACAGATAGTCAACACGAATTGTAGAGTAGCTTTGATACTAGAATACTTTTTAAGTTTTCCTAAATCATAAAAAATTTTACTTTTAACTTTCTTAGAAAAAGTATCTAATTGTTCTCTAAATGTGATAATTTAAAGTATTATTTTAAATGAATTAAAATAAAACATATTTATATTTATTCTTATAGATACCAAATAAATTTATCATTTATGTAATTACTAATTAACCTGATATAAAAGTAACAGGATGTCTTGCTGTGCGCACTCCATCCCCCCCTTAAAATGACCTAAAGAAGCGCAACCGCTGGTAGACTTTACGGGCAAACAATCAAGAAAACCTACTTTACATTAAAGAATAAATATTAGATAATGCTATAAGAGATCATATTTTTGTGTTTATTAGTCCTTCTATATATTCAGGAATGGAGGGGACATCACACTGTGTTAACAAAGTTTTATAACCAAGTTTTTTTTTTAAATTTTGATTTGTTGTTTCTAATCTAGTAGCGTTCAAACTTTTCAATTAATAATTCCAATCAACATTTGTGATGTATATTTATTTATCTTCCATTATCTTATCCCATAATATCCCTGTGTATATGGAGCATGTTTCTGACATATGACAGCGCAAAACCACTTCTCTAAGTTCCATTATATTGTTAAGAACAATTAGGGAATACACAACATAAATACATTGCCAACTTTATAGTATACTGGATGTATTAATTAGGGAACACACAACATAAATACATTACCAATTTTACATTATACTGGAGATATTTTTTGATAATAGAACTCTGGAAAAAATTTAGTAACCGCCAATAAACAAAAGAATTTAGTATTTAATTTAAACAAATTTAAAAAAAATTAAGTTTAGGGTACTTGTGGTTTCACTCCTAGCCTTTGGGGACAAAGCACCAAGAAGTGGAGGATATAAATAAACCCCCACACGTTATATTTGTTTCAGTTAATTGACTGCTTAAATCTGTAGTTCTCATTCTTAAATAAATAGCCTTTAATCTTATGTATATGGAAACTTTTAATCATTGGAAATAATTAAGAGGAAAGACGACATATTGGACTACAAATCATACTGGTATCCAAAGCATTATTCAAAAACCCATGCTCTCATTCATTGACTTAAAAACTTTAATAAAATCTTGATTATTTGGTTCAAACTGGCGGAGTTCTAACTTTTCCATCAACAATTTTAATCTACAGATAGTGTATTTTTTTTTAGATTAGGGGTTGCATTAATTTATTGCATAGTAACTGTTTTTTTCAAAAATGAATATTTAAAAAATGAAAATTTTATTGATAATGGCGAAAATCTTCATGTTTTTGTAAGTACGTATCCATAGTCGTTTTATTTTCCAATATAAATATACTAGCGGCTACGCCCCTAAAGGCCTCTAGTGGCACTTTAAATGTTTTTGTTTGTTAAATTTAATTTTTTATGTACGATACCACCTTATTTGACGTTGAAGTC
>LS053864.1:0-11238 GCA_900241095.1 Acartia tonsa | reverse complement strand
CCTGGGACATTTAACTCAAAATTAAGGAAATTTAAAAAATGACCAAAAATCCCACTGTGGGGGGGGTAAATAGATGATTACCCCCCCCCCCTAGTACCCCCAAATGAAAAGCTTGGACGTCCTTGCTTTGGAAGTTACCTCAATCTTCCCTCCCCAATCAACCTCTACAGACAAATGTATGAATAACTTGGCCTAATGACAGATCCTAGTTAATATTTCTAGCCCCTTCGGGGAGCTCTAACCCTACGGGAAAATCACCTAGCCTAACCTAAAATAACCCATCAAAAGCTACAGTGAAAATACGATGAAACGCCACTGGAGAGGCGCTGTAACGAAAGGGACTATACCCAATTATTCTACCTGGAAGTACCCTCTATGTCAATTGACAGGCCCTGACTTCTCAGAGATTTTTGTAATTCCTAAAAGTAAAAAATATATAAACAAGGTTGACAACATCCATAAAAGCAAAGCTCTGAAACGGTAGGATAAACGAACATTATTATAGAGTGTCAGAACTGAATACGCAGAAAACAAATCTGTATAAGTCAAAACAAAATGATAAGTAAATTTGTTGCACAACTGCTTAAATCAATAGGGTAATTATATCACATAAAAATTTGTTGTTAAAAAAAGTTAAAATTCATGATATTTGAAATTGACGTACGGACTTTCTTGTTATGATTATAGAGTTGTCAGGCTTCCTAAATCGCACCTAACTGTTTCAGGAATTATCATGCAGAGTTTGCAATGGTTGGGACAATTTTAACATGTCTAAATTAACGAAAAGAGCTAAATGTTCCTGACAGACGGACCGACCCTAATTATAGAAAAGCTTCACAAAAAATCATTGAAATATGAATAGAATGCAATAAATATATTATATTGTATATGTCTGATAGGATTCGAACCCTAAGCCTTAAATTTAAAATTATAGAGATGCTTCGCTTATAACATTTAACTTTGTTGTACTAGGAATCAGTATAAAAAATCAGATAATTGTATCACAAAACAATTGTTAATAAAAATGTTTTAATGGACGTAAGGACATTCTGGTTACGATTTTTGAGTTGCTATGTTCTTAAATAGCACCTAACTGTTTGAAAAAGTTTGTAAAGTTTGAAATCGATAGGACAATTCTAACATGTCCATTGTCCATTGCCTAAATTAATGAAAAGAGCTTTCATTATTGACGGACTGACCTTAACTATAAAATGCCTCGCTTTCAAAAGATATTACACGTACCTCCATTGTAGCAAAACAGTTAGAGTACACATTCTCACAGTTTTCTGAATTTTTTGATCCAACCTAAATCAATTTGAAATTATTAAAAAATAAATTTATATGCTACAAAAACAAGTTTCAAGTTACGATTTACTTAACCAAAACTTAACTTAACGTTGAATCATCAATTTCAATCCTTATATGAAAGCAGGAATAAGGTATAACCAACAAGCAAAATAAATCTAAAATAATATTTGGGGGGCAAATGGAGAGGTCGTCAATTTTACGATGTGTTGCCCCCCAACGACAGCTGAAAAACACGTATAGGTTTCGTGATTGTTCCAGAGAATGTTTATATAATTATTATTTTAGTGAGGGTACCTCTCCTTTTCTGAGTGAAATTGCACCTGGAATAAAATTCCCATCCCAATAATATTTTTTTTATAAAACTAAAAAGGGAAAGAGGGTCGACTTACAACCCCCTTCCCCCAAATGACCCTTGAAGCATCTAGGGGGCGTATCCCAAGGTTTAAAAAATAAAACTACTATAGGGATGGTGCTATTAATAAAAAAAAATTAATGTTATGCACGCCCCCACGGAACTGTTGGACAAAATATTGACTATGTTAGTTAGAATCCATCTGTAACCCCCAACTGAATTAATTCAATAAAAAAATATTTAATAATTTCAGCCGAATTTATTCGTGATTTTGGTGGGCAAGGATTCGTAGTAAAGAAAAACTTTTTATCTGTCCTCAAATATTATTTTAGATTGATTTCACATGTTGGTTATACAGTATACATTATTCCTGGCTAGGATCACTATAATACAATCCTAACTGTCGACGACATTGAAACTGCATGTCAGCGTGAACCTCCAAGTTTTGCATACACTGAAGCTGCTTATTACTTATTATCTCGTAAGGGCGGGATTCTTCTTTCTGGGCCAATTCATTCCCATTACTCTAACTATATATGTCGCGCGCACCTGACTAAGCAGCAGTAGGAACCATTTTTAACGTCTTTAGTTATGACACGGTGTCGGACCGAGATACGAACCTCCTCGACGACTAGTGGATGCGTTTTATGTTGACTCGTTGAGCCACGTCGCGGGTTTGACCCACCTGAGCTGCTACGTTAAACTGGACAGTTGGGGCAGTGTAGTCTATTTGTCCAGGGCTTATGGAATACGAGGACATCAACAACTGTTCGTCCCAATCCAGCTCATCATCTGTAAAGTTATTTCCAGTATGGCCTCAAAACCAATTATATAACCGCTGGATTAGAACCGGTTCTAAGCCATACTGAAAAATCATGTGACGTATGGTATCATATCCAGTTTTCTATGAATATAAAAATGTACAATCATAATATGAAACCAGTTTTGATAACCCGTGCCTTCTGCATCTTAGTGCTTACAAAACTGGTTTTAATCTTTAGCTAACCTAAACTATCATATCAAAAGCCACTGAGAAAAGACAAAGAAACTCGCTACTTCTTTTTCTTTCCATGATCCCATATTTCTCAAATGGCAATCTGTGCTGTTTTGCAACAATTTTAACGGGTTAGTATAGCGGCTACTACCACTTTAAATACCTCTAGGGGCGCTTAAGGAGGGGGGGAGGGGGTAGGGGATTTGACCCTCCTCTTTCAATTGTAATGTTTTTTCTGTAATGTTTCTTAATTTTCTTTACTCAATTTTGATGAAATTTATAATTGTCAAATTGTTAAAATGTTTTATATTAGATATGATTTTCAAGACAATTAAGCTTTAACTCCTAGAACGACTTTAACTGCCCATTGTTAATGGGGATACATGTCACTGCTTTTGGCCTACCTATTCTATTGATGTCATGAAATACCCTATACCCCATCTCTTTCCCTCTACTATGACGTCAAGAGAATAGGTACGTCAAAAGCGGTGACATAATCCCCATTTTCCTATTGCACTAATAAAAATTCACTAAAGTCCCCAAAGTTGTTAAGAAAATGTTATTATAAAACTTTGGAGACCAGCCCATTACCTGGTTTTCCAGAGAGGAGACACAGAAACTTCTTGGCACAATCATCATAATCCAATCTTACAACAAAATATAAAATTGATGCTAATCCCCTATGATAATAAACTAAATAACCCCTGCTTATATTTACAATTATTGGTTGAATATTTGAGACACTACTAGTTTGGAAACATTCAATTGAAATTCAATGAAAGTACCCAAAGTTTTTAGGCAAAGAATGAGATAACATGATTACAAAACTTTGGAAACAGTGTAATTTACAGTCCAATGTCCCCTCCCTCCCTAAAATGCTACTGTATTTTTCCTTATTAAACTTAAAAATGGAGGAAAGACTCCCCCCATTCCTTCCTAGTCTGTCAATCAGCCAATAGGTAAAAAGTTGCAGAACAATCCGTCAATACTATTGGTTATAAAACAGATTTTGTTTTTCGTTTTGTTCTCATAATGAGTTAACTATAAATACTAAATAGGATAAAGGAGTAAATTTTATCGTGTAAAGATTTCTTCCCTCGTATAATGTGAAGCATAATACAAACCATATAATAAGTTAGTTATGAATAGTTGAATCTCTTCAGATAAAGTTAGCTTTCTAAAAATTATACTGTTGAAAAAAATGCATCTACTATATCTACATAGAATACCTGTTAGCATAATCTTCATACTCGCGTATTCTAGTCTCCATGCCCTACAAACAAGGATGATAATCAGCGAGGGAGTGGACAATGGACAATCAGCTGTTTATTACACTAGTCCCCAAAGTTTTATAATAACGTTTTCTTATTCGTTAACTTAACAACTTTGTGGATTATTATTAAATTTGGATTATTTTTTTGAGTGTCCGTACGTTTCAACAACTAATTGTAATCTACAGAAGGGGTAATTTTGTGTATCATCAATGGGGATGTACATCAATTTATAGGCGATGTACTAAAGAAAGAGGATGTCTATCTGTCTGTATATGTCCTATAATATCTTGAAAACGGATTTCCTGATAGTCCAATAGATTTTAGGGAAGGTTTTTGATTTATTGCTAAAACTGTAGCGGGACAAAGTGTATCAAAAATCAGACATGTGACGTCATAAAAAATGAGGGATTATCCATCTCTTTTTTAGGGGTTTTATTTCCCACTTCTCCTCCCATCTCCCTCATTTTATGACGTCACATGGCTGATTTTTGAGACACTTTGTTCCACTACGATGCAACTGCGTATACTAACCTTCCTAAATGGGAGAGAGGTGATTAAAGATGCCCTCATCAACTCTCGAATACTGTTACTACCAGAGGAAAAGCCTTAATACAGATCTTAAGTATAGATGTATTTACAGATAACTACCTCCCCCCCCTTTTGATTTTCAATGACCTTTTTCGTCTGCTAGCAAATTGTTTTCTGCCACTTGGCTGTGTTAATATTCCCGTTACAATTGGTTGATTATTCAAGACCCTATTTAAAGACGGCACAAGTTTATTGTGATAGGGAGATACAGTTCTTTAACTCGTTCTCCCTCTAGTGTTTTACTCTAATGGCCTAAATAAGGGTTCTCAAAAGGCAAAGCTACTATATAATTCAGGGACGTCCAAGGGGGGGAGGATAAAGGGGTGATAACCCCTAATAAATTTAGGGGGCCCCAAAATTTTTAATCCCCCCCCCAAAAAAAAGAAATGATAAAAGCTTGGACATCCTTGCCTATATGATATAAAGTTTAAGGCTTGGACGACCTTAATATAATTTCAAACTTTTGTCTGTCCAATAGATATATTGGATCTAGATGGACAATTAGTTTGTTTTGTTATATACGATTAATTATTTATAATATGGCCGGATTGTATCTCCACTGTTTTCCTATTGACTGTTAATATTAAAATTTTAAAATAGCATAAAACCATCCCAGAAGGTATATGAAGCTTTCCAAAAAATGAAAAGTTCACAGACAAAAAAACCTACTGCTTTATATAATAAATAATTTTTCAACGTCCATGTATAACAGATTAACAAATTAAAAGTCAGGAAGAAATACAGACAACCAGACATATGTTAGATATAGATAGCTGCGCTACTTAAGATATATAACCTGGTTTAAAGTGTACCACAAGAACAACAAATAAAATAGGATACTTCATCTTTATTTACTCTCATTAGTTTAGTTTCCAAACACACATTTTCCTGCAATATTTTTTAAAAATGTTATTCTCTATGCTCTATTTTAACCTTAGCTGTCTATAGTGCCACTTTTGACATGCATATTCTATTGACGTCATAAAATACCCTATACCCCATCTCTTTTTTATTCTGTAACCCTTTCTTTTCTCTTTCCCTCTACAATGGCGTCAATAGAACACGTAAGCCAAACACGATGACATTTATCCCCATTTTGCTTGTTCACAATAGACAGCTAAAACATAAGTAATGCTTACTTTAAATGGTCAGGAATAAAGTAATGGTTAAGAGAAACCCAAGAACATATTTTTTATGCATCATTGTAAGCTACATTTTAAAGAGGAGCCATATCGGTTAAGTCGTTAGCGAGATCCTTCGGTACAAACAGACTCACAGACATTCGGTTACTTTTATTTAAGGATATCCTTATAATAAAGTAACAAGATGTCTGTTTGTCTGTCTATGTGTCTGTTTGTCTGTACCGAAGGATCTCGCTTACCGCTGAACTGATCGGGTTCTCCTTAACAGGATAGCTTCTCATAGGTCCCGGGAAAATTTATAACTATTTTGGGGGAGGGTAAATTTTTTTACGTAGAGACTTGAACGCAACATAGACATGTTACGTATTATTTTTTTCTAAAAAAACAAACATTCAAAGTGCCACTAGAGTTTATGTATCACTAATGAAATTATAACAAAATGTATTAATGAGATTCACAATGCAAAGCAACATAAGAAACTGCAAGTATTTTGATTTCAAATATCTTTCAAACCATTATTATGTAATAGCGTGATATCACTTCCGCCAAATGTATTACAGTATTACATCAGAACCGCAATTTTTAATACATCATTAACTGTTTCTTATATTTTGCTTTCGCAAAGTTTTTCTATAATTAGGGTCGGTCCGTCCGGATCGGATAGCTTTTTTCTTTAATTTAGGCATGTTGAAATCATCCTATCGCTTTAAAACGTTGCATGGTAATTCCTGTAGTGGTTAGGTACGATTTAGAAAACGTAGCTACTTTATATTCGTTACCAGAATGTCCGTACGTTCATGATGATTTTTTAACTTTTTTTTACAACAAATTTTTATATGATATAGTTATCCGATTGATCTGATTTTTGAAATACAGATTCATAGGACTTTAAAGTACAATGTTATACGAAACACTCCGCAAGTGATATCAGTCTGTCCTATCGTTTCAAAGCTTTGCTTTTATGTATGTTGTCATCCTTGTTATTGTGTCTTATGCGAATATAAAAAAACTTTACTTTTATAACATTATGTGGAAGTAATGAAACACTATTTTTCAACTATTAAGTAACCATCTTTTTACGGCTTATAAGGGCATATACAGTAGTTTAGTAAAAAGTTAATAAGACTACCCGTTACCCATAAATTGAATTTTAAGAAAAATGTTAGGTTAATTTAGCCCTGCTTGGTGGTGTTAGATGTTTTTATCTAATTACCAAAAATATCCACTAGGCGGCGTTTTATTTTTGGTGATTAATCTTGGGAGGGTGGTGGTACCCTACCCCAAAATAGTTATAAACCTTCTTTGGACCTATGATAAGATACACTTTAAAGGAGCACCATATCGGTTCAGCGATTAACGAGATCCTTCGGTACAAACAGACAGACAAACATCCTGTTACTTTATTATGAGGATTGTAATTGACAACAATATATGTATTATTTTATGACTTACAAGTTTTGTTAAATTTTGTTAAAGGATGTAATTTAAGTTATTTTGAAAAATAACGAAAATTATTATTGCAAATTTTTTCGATCTAATTCTTTTCTATGTATGAATCATATAACTTTTATTGTTAATTTATTGAAAATTAATTCTTATTGCTAATTTGATATTTCAGCTGGATTTTAAAAACTCCTTTCTATGCACTTGTGAGTTTTTAGGGTGCGCCGTGCATTTGTGGACCATTTTTAAAAGGTAAGAAAACAGGCAGGTTTTTTTAGTGGTGGGTGTTGGTTTCGATTGGTGTGTTATTGTAGGGACAAAACAATGGCTGATAAGTTGATGTACATCCACAATGATGCTACACTATATTACCCCTTCTGTAGATTAAAATTAGTGGTTGTAACGTATGGACAATTAACTTAATATTCCAACCAATCAAAATTCAGTATCAAATTTACTGTTGATTAAAAAATTTTGTAATTTATTTTAATTTATGTTCGTTAAAACATTTAGGCTACGCTATTTAAGTTATAATAAATCGGGGAAGTTTCGTCTTGGTTCTGGTCTTTTTGTATGTTACCCTTGGAAAAATGCATCAACGCAAGTAGACTTATGGTTTGATGTGTGCATTAAATTCCGCATATGATGAAATCCGCACAGCGATTTATATTCGCGAATATATACACAATTATTTTTTTGATTGGTTGGTTTATTAAGTTTAGTGTTTTTTTTTGAAAATGTAGGAAATTATTCTTACACGTACATCGTACTAAAAATTTAATTTCACAATGATTTTCTTTTAATATTGTTGTTTACACATAATATTATAAAAATAAAATTTACTTTTTAGATAAGATTTCTCTTAGACACGGACTTAATACTTACAATTACACAACAGAATGTCTGTTTGTCTGTCTGTACCGAATGAACCGCTTAACCGCTGAACCGTTATGGTTCTCCTTTACAGGGTAGTTTGTCATAGGTCCTGGGAAGGTTTATAGCCCCTTCCTTTTTTAATATAATTTATTCTTCAAATATGGGTACGATGGTTAAGTGCTAGATAGATTGACACTTTGGGAGAGGGAAAGCTATAATATTATTTGGAATTTGATTCCGCATTAACCAATAACAAGGATGACAACATCAATATGTAGCGAAGCGCAAAATCTATTATGAAATAGACAAACGGACAAAGTGAGTTATAGAAGAGATTATCTGTTATCAAAACAAAGAAAAGAAAGAGAGAGAATATGCAATAATATAATAACGAAACTTTAAAAAAAATAATGTCTTTGAAAGAAAAGCAGCTTTAAAGCAGTCAAACTACCATAGATTGTTTATATATAATTATGGTGCATAATGAAGGGAATACTGGCAAAAAGTTTCAGACGTGTATCTCTTGTAGGCTTAAAAACTGGTTTTTATCTTATAATTGTACATTTTTACATCCGCGGAAAGCCGTTTTTAATATGATGTGAGAAATTCGTAACAGATGATAAATATCCGCTGGATTAGAACCGACTGAAATCTTGTATCGTATTAAAGACGAGTATTAAATTAAAAATCATAAAATTACCAAAACTGGTTTTAATCTTTGATCAATTTTTTTTCAATCAATTAATCCAAAAATTTTACGTTTTTATTTTCATTTTGATGACATTATAACCTAATCTAAGCCATAAAGCAGACGTCATGACTTATTCATATTATACACGTATTTAAGCATTGACTTGAAAACAAATTTGCGTTTAATTAAGTCAGGAAAAATGGATAAATAAACAATCCAGAAAACTGACTCATTATTGAAAGTTTTCTTAAAGTGAGATATCTAAGTGAAAACCTTCGGGACATACCAAGATTTTAGATGTGCTTAATTTTAATTTCCAAATGTGTACGCAGTTTCCGCGGTGTTTCCTCATCCTATCTCAATATTTACTACTACCTAAAAAAGCTTCAAACTTCGAAAAAAAAATAAAAATTTACGTTCAAAATTTTGAAAGTTTGAAGCTTTTTAGCTAGTAGTAAATATTGAGATATGATGAAGAAACACCGCGGAAACTACGTACACATTTGGAAACTAAAATTCAGCACATTGTTGCAAAATTATATGGGATAAACCTATGGATGATTAATTGATGAACGCACCCAATGACAATAGACAAAATCGACCCGTCTGTATTTTAAACTATTGGTTGAAATGTTACAAAGTGTTTAACAAAAAATGTTTTGGGTACTAGAATAATTTGCAGTCAAGTCTCCCCTCCATCCCTGGATATTTATAGTGTTGAGACAAATGAAGGTTATCTGTAAATCATTGGGCCCAGGACCCGAGATAACTTGTAGAGAAAAGTGTGGCTGAAAAATAGCAATATCAAACATTGTTTTTCAAAAACATCCCACAACTTTTAGGTATGTTATTATATATGAATTTTTGTAAAATGACTGTCAGACGGAACAAGTAAATAAATGATATCATTGCTTTACTGTGGGGCTTAGGGAATAATCACACAAAAAAATCAACAGTCTATCTTTAATAGCAGTTGAGAGAATCAAACTCCCATAACATTGTGGATGTTCTGGAGACAAAGTAAATTTTAGAGCAGCTTAACTACCGAAATATCAAATAAGTGCCAAGGATAGGGCACGGCAAGATAATTTAAATCCATGCACCAGATATAAAGTAAGCAACATTGTTTTTATCAATGATACCCAGTAAGGAGGGGACATTGGACTGTAAATTATACTGGTACCCAAAGTTTTAGAAAAACGCTCTCACATTAAATTGGATGATTTTCCGATTTTAACATTTTGTTTATCATAATTGGAAATGTACATCAAATTATTGTCCATTATATTATTCTAAGGTTCTTGATAATTTTTTCATTCGAGGGGGGGGGGGAGATTAAATAGGGCACCTTACTGGGGGTAATGGATAAAGAATATGAAGAAACATTGACAGAGGAGAATTTGTCGTCAATTTAGGTTGCTACTATGAAACTCATCATTGGTCAGTTCGTTTATCTAGTAGGAGAGGATGGGATGGGGTAAAGAAGGAGGATGGGGGGTATCATTATTTTGCCAGCTGCTATCGGAATCACTGTATTAGAGATCATGTTAATCTGGTGCAACATCCAAGTAATTATTTTGTATATCAATTTTGAAGGTATAGGTTTTGTTTTGACTTGAAATAATTTATGCTATATTAGAGCAACATATATTGACAATTTTTCAAACTAAATTATGAATAGACAGAGAGACACTGATGAGTTTTTTATATTTTATTCTGGTTTTTGACAAATTCATTAAGAAAATGTTACTTTTATGTTGCATAAGAGACTTCACTCCTAGCTTCTAGGGGCTCCAACCAGAAAGGGATGTTTATGGCACTAGTCCCTAATGTCTTATAATAACGTTTTATTATTCGTTGGCTCAACAGCTTTGGGTACTTTTATTGTATTTTTATTAGTTGGTTCATAAAGTCAAGTGTCTATACGTTTAAACCCCAAATTGTAATCTACAGAAGGCGTATTTTTATGATTGGGGATGTCCATCAATTTATGGGTCATAGAATCTTTATAAACGCTGGACTGGACAGACATGTTCGTGAAGCTTTTTAACTATGACTATAAACAAATCAACCCTAAAAATATTTCTTTTTTAAAACTACAATGAAACGTTAAGGGTGAACTCACCCCCTCACCCCCTACCCCTTTTAGTGACCCTAGATGCCTCCAGGGTCGTACCCGCTTGTAAAACATATTTCAGAAGGATCTTTCTTTTTTGCTTGTTGTAAAAGCGCCGACCACCTCTAAAAAGATGACCATTTGTCACTTTGTTGTCGCCAAGTTTCAGGGATCTAAAGGGATAATACAATGGCCGATAAATTAATGTACATCCCGAATGATAATACCCAAATTTCCTGTTCTGTAGATTACAATTAGCGGTTTGATCGTTTAGACACATAATAAACCAATAATAAAGTCCCCAAATTTGTTTTCAACGAATGAGAAAATACTATCATAAAAATTTGGGGACTAGTGTAATAAACAGCCCATTGTCCTGGAGATGCGATCCTCAATTTTCAAATTCTTTGAACGTACATATAAGACTTTTACAGAAATGCTTCGCATCCAAACT
>LS053857.1:18389-33754 GCA_900241095.1 Acartia tonsa | reverse complement strand
CCCCCCCCCCCCCCCCCCCCCCCCCCCCCCCCCCCCCCCCCCCCCCCCCCCCCCCCCCCCCCCCCCCCCAAGTATAAACCTCCACCAAATTCGACTTTGCTAACACAAAAATCCGGAAAATGTAAGTAGCTACGACGTCACAAAGCAAATGCCAGACTGATATTCGCTTTTAAAAATGAAATTTAATGAAGCAAAACCAAATTAATTTGTCTTCTTGGTTCAATTGTTTTTTTTTCTTATATAAGTTACTAATTAAAAGAATTAAGTTGTCCAATATAGCGAAGCTTAAAAGTAGTTAATAAGAAGATAAATAAAGTTATTTATAACACAGGGATCTAAAATGATAAGACAATGGACGATAAATTGATGTACATCCCTAACTATTACAAAATTATCCCTTCTGTAGATTACAATTAATGGTTGAAACGTTTGCAATTCAATTTAATAAACGAATAAATCAAAATTCAAGAAAAGTCCCCAAAGTTGATAAGCTAACGAATAAGAATAAGTTATTATATACTACTACTACGTTTCAGCAATTTATATTTATTTTAGTGTACACTTTCAACCCGGTATTATTATTTCATGCTATAAAAAAAATATTTGTTCTTATATCATAGCAAAGCTACTATATAATTATTAATAATAATAATACAATGATTGCTTTAAGGATATTTTCGAGTCGGATAAGAGAATCGGCGTTTTGGGAAACGGCGATTTTGGTCGCGCACTGGCGGGACGCCTAGCCCAGGCAGGTTATTCGCCAGTTATTGGCAGCAGAGATCCCACTAAATTCAGGTAAGGTTGCTTTCATTAAATTTCAGGGAATTTAAGGATACCACAATGGGCGATAAATTTATGTATGAACCCATTTGGGATAAACAAAAATACCCCTTTTGTAAATCAAGTTTGGACACTACCAGTATGGAATCAATCTAAAATCTATTGTTAGAACCAAGTAAGAATGTGGTTATAAAACTTTGAGTACCATTGAAATTTACAGTCCAATGTTCCCTCCCTCCCTGGTAAATTTATGAAAGATCAATAAATTTGAATAAAATATGCGTCAATTTTTAATTTCTGTAATTTGCGGAGCAACAATTCTTTATAATTAATTTGTATCTGTCAGCCTGTCCGTCAGTTTGTATGTAACATGAATTTAGAGCATTTGCGTTGTATTATAGCTTTCTGCCTTTTATGCTATTGGAAGAAAAAATGCATATTTTTTTCTACTTATTCACCAATCAAAATTTTTAAGAATTCTCGATATTTCTTACGGTACCAAGCTCCTCTAAAACAAAGGTATCAAAAAAAGCTTTTCTTAGCATTGTTTGACCATATACAATAAGGCATTTTTATGCCCCCTTTCGAGCCCTTTGAATACAGGTTTAGCCGCTAGTTAGTTTTATAAAACTTTTTTTAAATATATTCTGTATTTCTATTAGTTAAGTGCTTTCTTTAATCTATGTGCAAAATAATTCTTGCTTCTTTCTGCTAACATATTATGCAAAAAAAATTATGAAAAATTTGATATTTTAATGATCTGATGAAATAAAAATTAAAACCAATATTTATATTTCAAAGAAAGGTATAAATATTTATAAAAGTTATTTTTTATTTAAAATTAGTAAAATGTTTTAAGGCTTTTTTCGGGGAGAATTTGCACCATCCCTCTCTTATATTATTTTGTCAGGGGGGGATGATCAACTTGGTTGAACTATCTTTTCCCAGCGAGGGAGGGGACATTGGGCTGTTTAATGTTTATTACACTAGTCCCCAAAGTTTATAATAACGATTTATAAAGAAGGGGTAGTTTTGTGTTTCATTGTTGGGGATGTACATCAAAATGTCTGTCTGTTTACCGATATTGTTCTCCCTTCGGGATAGCTTTTCATAGGTCCTTGGAAGGTTTATAGCTACTTTTGGGAAGGGTACCACAACCCTTCCAAGAGAAATCGTAACAACAAAAATTAACTAACCCATTCTAGCGGCCGTAAATATATAAAAATATAACAGCTGATCTTTATATAGATTGAAAAGAAAACTTAAATGTAAGAATAGTTATTTCTCGCATCGTATTATAAACAGCTTTCCGCGGATATAAAAATGTACAATTATATGATTAAAGCCAGTTTTTTAGCCCCGAGATGCCGATGGCACGGACTACACAACTAATTCTAGTCTTGTGATTGTAAATTTTTATATTTGTAGAAAACTTTATATAATACGATGCTAGACATAATTTTTCCGTATGGGTGAGAACCGGTCATAATCCACCGGATATTTATCAGTTTCGAATGAATACAAGAAAACAAGTCTCAGTCCTAAAATGTTACATAATTAATTGTACATATTGCAATCATTTTTTTGTGGAACTAAGCCGAGATCTTAAAGAATATGACAATTGACGATAAATAAATCTTACCCTTAAAGGTTATGCATATAACGCTGCCTTTTAGTAGATTGTAAACTTTAGGAAATTTGTTTTTCGACATTGGTTACTCCCCTCCAGTTTATAAATAAAATAAAAAAACCTAGGGACCAGCTCCTAGGGTTGTTTTTGTATTCAAAAAGGTAGGAAATTGCCTAAAACAGCCAAAACATTGGGAACTTTTAGAAGCGCTCCTAAAATGGAGAACTTCAACATAATCTTAATAAACATTACTACTTTGCATAAAAGGACATAAAAAATACTACGATGAAAAAATATTGCTTGGCATTTTGATTAAGAATGTAGAAAAAAATCTGCATACTTTTACATCCGTGTAGTGTTTAAAGACGCTAATAGCCATGGAAGAGGGAATATTGGACTGCAAATAACATCGGTACCCAAAGTTTAGACTAAAACATTGGGTACTTGAAATGAGTTGCAATAAGTTTGGTTCCAAACTAGTATTGTCCAATCTTTTCAACCAATAATTGTATGGGTAATTTTATCTATCATTATTGCGGTTGCAATGATTTGTAATGGCGGTTCAGCTGCGATTGGTAATGCATAGTAATTCGTTTATCAACAAGAATGACAACATCCATATAAGCGAAACTCTAATCTCTGACGGTAAGAAAAACAACCATTAACAGTCTTAGAACATAAAAGTAGAATGGTCATTTATTAATTGAAACAAACTTGCTTGTAAATTTGTAGCTAATTTGGTTGAATAGAGGATACTGTTTAATCTTTAGAACTTTATAATATAAATGATTCGCTTATATCATTGTACATCCTTATCATAATAATCATTATGGCAAACATCAGTTAAATAGGATAATTATAGCATATAAAAAATTGAAAGCCATCATGTTTTAAATGGACGAACGGACTTTTTGGTAAAGATTACAGAATTGTTACGCTTTCTAAGTCGTACCTAACTGTTGTAGAAATCACCATGCATAGTTTGAAATCGATAAAAATATGGCTAAATAAGCTATGTTTAAGGAAAGTCTTCTTTAAAAAATAAACACTTGTTAGAGTTGGGGTGGGGGGTGGTATAGTTGGCCCACTGCAGTTATGGGGGGATGTTGTTTTTTTTTACATCTTTGACATTTAGCAAACAGAGGAAGATTATCTGAAACAGAATCAGATTCACTCATGGAGGGAGGAAGGGGACATTAGACATTGTAAATTACACTGGTACCCAATATATTCAGCTTGTTCGTTGGGTCAAAAATTTGGGGAATTTTATTAGATTTTAATTAATTTTTAACTTCCAAACTTTACAACCTATAATTTTGATCTAGAGAAGGAGAATGTTTACTAATTTATCGTCGATTTGTCCCTAAATATTCCCGGCTTTAATGGAGAGGGCAATGGCGGCTATTTTGATCTACAACTCTTCTTTCCCCCCTATCCCATCTAAAATATTTATACGCTACCAAATTTAAAATTTTCCACATGATAATTCGGGGTGAATATCAATTAATCTTGCAACGTCCTATTCATAAATCCATGGACTTACTCCATTTTTTTGGGTGTGTTTTATCCAGGAATCTAAAGGGATAAGACAATGGCAAATAAATTGATGTACATATATCCCCAATGATAACACACAAAATTACAACTTATGCTGATATTACAATTAGTGGTTGAAACGTTGGAACACTAAAAATAATAATCCAAGCAATCAAATTAAATAAAAGTCCCCAAAGTTTTTATGTCATCGAATAAGAGAACGTTATTATAAAACTTGTAATAAACAGCCTAATGTCAAGGTACACGCCTATTCTATTAAAATCTGCTCGTGGTTGCGACATAAATATCTAGAGTAGGGGAAATGCATTTGCCCAAAACAGGTGCAACTCAGTACCATGCACAGTTAGGACTTTCAGAAAAGGCGCGTGCAATTAAAGGTTTGGATGTTTTAGGCGCGTGTGGCCATATACATCACGCACAGTAATTAAGTAAGATTTGGTTCAGAGATGCACCAAAAT
Organism: Acartia tonsa; assembly: GCA_900241095.1. NCBI lineage: Eukaryota > Metazoa > Arthropoda > Copepoda > Calanoida > Acartiidae > Acartia > Acartia tonsa. The sequence continues at coordinate 29,326 of LS053857.1, read as the reverse complement.
AATATTTGTGGAATTTAGAAGCAAGGATATATGGACATGGTAACTAATAGAGTTGCTTAGCTCAAAAAAACACTAGATTATTGTATTTAAATCATTGGGATCTAGTGCAGTTCATGGTTAAATGTTCCTTGGATCGATTATCTACAAAAATCTATGTTATTTTATGTTCAGTTGTACTGTCTTTTGAAAACTAGAAATTTCTATTCTCGTTTTGACATTTTAAACTGCTAATTATTACTGATACTTATTTATCGCATCATTTATATTATTGACAGCTTAACTTTTTGCGTAAAATAAAAAAAAACAAGTTAAAAGATTTCAAAACGAGTTTCAAGATATTTCTTTTTTTTAATCTTTAAAGAACAAAGCTATTATATTCTTTAAACGATGATTGACGGTTGGACGTACAGTTAGACATGCCCTATTCGTAAAGTATCTCTGCTACCAAAAAATGACACAAAAACCTACACGCACGTTTTAAATAAATCATTTTAATACAGGGAGATACATATATACACCAGTCTTGCTTTCTCATTCGTTGGCCCAAATAATAACCTTAGGACTTTTATTGAATTTGATTATTTGGTTCATTTAGCTGAGTGTTCAAACGTTTTAAACACTAATTGTAATCTACAGAAGGGGTAATTTTGTGTATCATCATTGTTATGTGCACCAATATATCGGCCATTGTCTTATCCCTTGAGATCCATGATTTTAATGACTTTGTAAAGGTGTGTATTCACTTTCACACATTATTACATCTACTTACTGTGTCTTTTTTGCAAAAGACACAATCATTATATAAAAATAACATAATATCTGTATGTTTGTCTTTACCGCTAACCGCTAAACCGATATGGTTCTCTTGTATAATGTAGCTATCCATGTCCTGGGACTGTTTTTAATTATATAAGAGGAGGGTACCACAACCCTCCCAAGAAAAATAGCTCCTAGAAAAAAATGTTAACCCGCCTCCCAGCCATCATTTTGATACAAACATAAATGTGGGAAATTTTCAGGGATCTAAGGGGATAAGACAATGGCCGATAAATTGATGTACAACTTCAATGATGACTCACAAAATTACCCCTTCTGTATAGTGGTTGAAAATTAGTGGTTGAAACGTTTGAACACTCAACTTAATAAACCAATCAATCATTAAAAGTCCCCAAAGTTGTTAAGCCGATTGTCTCTCTCTCTCTCTCTCTCTCTCTCTCTCTCTCTCTCTCTCTCTCTCTCTCTATCTCTATCTCTCTCTCTTTCTCTCTCTTTGGGAAATTTTTATTTAACAATTTGCGTTTTGATGATTTGCTAATGTGCTACACGTGGGTAAGTGAAGGCCCATCCGTTGTTAATATAAGCCTCAAAATATGGTAATTGATTAAGCTTATCAGGGACATATGTTTTTTTTAATGATTTTACTTATAAAAACCTTTTTTGTCTTAAAATTGTAGACCTATAAAAATTAAAGCCCCTCCCCCCCTTTATTTCTAAAATTATTTAAAGTAAGGGGCGCTGCCATTTTTTACTGATTTTAACAAAAAAAGTTATCTATTGGGCGAATAGACGCCACAATTAGACGCGTAGTATTTCAAGGTGCAGGGGCTGTTATTCAGCAAATTAATTCCATTTCACATTGCCGAAAATGTTGGCTCAAAACTTGTTTTTTTGATGTTCTTTCAGGGAAGTGGGTAAGAAGGGGGAGAAAAAAGGGAAGGGGGTTGTGGGAAAATTTTCAATTAGAATTATTTGCCAGAATCACATTCCCTCCTACCTGGCATGAAGAGGTCTAGAGTTCAAGCGACACCAAGCTCCAAGAAGAAAAAAATAATTTTCGGGACAGAAAAACTTACAGTTTTCTATCCTTTTTTCTCTGCATTGGAGATGCGTTAAATTATGTACCCACCCACTTACAATTTTATATGGATAAAAAAAATGCTGAGTCTTCTAGGTGCTTTATAAGCTTATTTTTGAAAATATGACCTAAAACCGTTATTTATAATACAAAGTAGAATGATGTATGTCCGTCCGTCCGTCCGTTGGGGACACCCGCAACCCCCCAAAAAATAAAAAAATTCCCCCCGTTTTTTTTTTGCTGAAGATTTCCTTGGTCCTTTTATGAATTTTGCAAAAAAAAAATTATCACTTCTTGAGACAAAGCCCCTAGAGGCTAGGGGCGAAGCAGCTAGTTATTATATAACTTAATTAACTATTATTAGTAATCTTTTATTCCTGTGCTACTTATGCACTTATTTATCCTTGTTGATTAGTTGTTGAAACATATAGACACCTAACTTAATAAACCAACCAATCAAAATTCAATAATAGTCCCTTAAGTTGTAAAGCCAACAAATAAGAAAATGTTATAACACTTTGGTGACTAGTGTAATAAACAGCCCATTGTCCCCTCCCTCCTTGTTGAACTTTGATTCTTCTCATAAGAAAATAAGTTTCAAATCTTCGTGCTTTCCCACAATGTGCTTGTTAAACAATGATAACCCCTCCCCCTTATTTTTGAAATAAATTGGAAATATGTAGGATGGGGTAGTTGCCCCCACTCCTACCTTTAACAAATCCTTTTGGGAGGCCTAAATCTGTGAAGTCTAGAGCCCTAACCTTGCGGGGCTACTTAGAACCCAATAAAACCTAACCTAAAAAAGGGTGGGGTTGGGGGGCGGTATCAATGCTCAACAAGGTACTTAATGTAAAAGAACCTAAATCTTTATCTGACAACAAACAGATAAAATTAAATTAGACTTGCTATACATCTGCACAGATGGTGTGCTATCACGGCCGAGTAGATTTACTTGAACCGCCGCCGCCAAAAGTATAATATTTGATCCAATAATATTGTAATCGGGTGACTTTATTACTTTTCGATTTTTGATTGGCAAAGTGTTCGGTTTAAATAGTAGTGGCATCATACCATAGACAGCTTTCCGCGCATATTAAAATGAAAAATTATAAGATTAAAACCAGTTTTGTTGGATCCGAGGGGCCGAAAGTCCGACCTAACAAAATTGGTATAAATTTTATGATTTTTATTTGTGGAAAATTAGATGTAATACGATGCTATACATGATTTTTCAGTATGGCTGAGAATCGGTTCTAATCTAGCGGATATTAATCGGATTTCTGGCCATACTGGAAAAAAATAATATTCTAGCAGTGTCAAATTAGTGTGATCTTCGCTAAAATATTATTTTAGTGTAGAAATGATTGCACACCATTCAAAAGCTCGCTGACATTTTGCTTCTTTGTTTACATACGTTTATGCTTTTTTTCCATAGTGTTTTTACGTTACAGTTAATTTAGCTTTGTTAGAGAGAGAGGGACAATGGTTTTATATTACACTAGTCTCTAAAGTTTTATAATAACGTTTTCTTATTCGTTGACTTAACAACTTTTGAAATTAAGTAAACTTTGATTGGTTGGTTTATTAGGTTGGATGTTTAAACGTTTTTGACCACTAGTTTTACGCTATAGAAGGGGTAATTTTGTTTAATATCAATGGTTATGTACATCAATTTATCGGCCATTGTCTTATCCCTTTAGTTTTATAGTAAACATTTGTTTATGGGAGGGGGGGGGGGGTGAATATACCTCCCCCTCTCCCAAACGAAAAACATCCATTTGGTTTGTGGTATCTCTATTATGAATCCTAAAACAATATAATTTGATATTTTGCTTATTAAGTTTTGAAACTCTACATGTAAGTGATATAATGTTTGTTAGTCCAACAGTCTGATTTGAGAGCTTTGCGTTTATGGCTCTTGTCATTGGAGATACGGCAAGTGTCATGTGTGACGTCATAAAAAAAACTTCAAAAAAATAAGGATGAGAGGACAAGTGGGAAAGGAAACCACAAAAAAAAGATGGATTTAGACGTATTTTTATGACGTCACACATGACACTTTCCGCTTCTCCCTGGTTGTTTGTTGAATTTAAATGTGTATATTTTGTAATAAAACTAAAGAATAATATTTTCTATTATTTTACAAAAAGCCTTTTATTTTCTAAGTTGAACTTCTTTCTGTGCATATCTTGACATTAAGCTCATTCAAAACCACAAGTTTTTTTGGTAGTTGCAAGGCTAATCTGTAATTACAGTATTTATATTATTCCGTCAGTCAGTACAATTGTTTGTGTACTACCATGATCCTAGAACCAATGAGCAGTCAACCCCTATTCCTTCATTTCAGTGTAATAGATTGCTTCTCTCTTTTATATCAACAATATTACAGTATACTGTTCATTTTTCCATCAAGTCCATTTTTAATCCTCCTTTTATTTTCAACTTTTTATTTAAAGGGCTGCGTTAACCTTGCGGGGCTCTTCTTATCACTACTTAACCTAACCTAAAATCTAAAATAATATTTCCATAAATAGAAGACTTTTTTCGTAATTTTTTTACAACTATGTTAATTATTTTATTATCTGTGCAATAGTTATTTTTCGCATCGTATTACAGACTGCTTTCCGCGGATATTAAAATGAAAACTTATAATTTTAAAACCAGTTTTGCTGGCCCCAACGGACTGTAAGCCCGAGCTTACAAAACGGGTTTAAATTTCATTATTTTTAGTTTTATTTTTTTGAAAAATTGTTTAAAATACGATATGATACATTATTTTAAATTATGGAATAAAACCAGTTCTAAACCAGCGGATATTAATCGGTTCCGAAGCCATAGTTGAAAAGGTTCTTTTGCAAATATTTAAGAACATTTCAAGCATTTTATTGGTTCCATAGACTTTTTATGATATAATTGTGACAATAAAATAACTGGCTAGTACAGTGTGTAATCATGTTGTAATTATAGTTTATCCATCCCTAAGGCCCTATCTGGTTGTTGTGGGGTGGCCTAAATGGTTTGGGTTTATCAAAGCAGACGAAGCCCAATCTGTACCACTTTTGCACCTCTTTTGATTCCCGTGACGTCATAAATTGAGGGAGATGAGAGAAGAAGTGGGAAAGAAAACCCCTAAAAAAGAGATTGAGAATATGACGTCAAAAGTGGTAGAGATTGGGCTTCGTCATCAAAGCATGATTTTTTGCATTTTAATTTTGAGGAGGGATGAGACACTGTACTTTAAATAACACAGATAATTAAAGTTTTAAAAGAACATTGTCTCATTTCTTGGTTTTAGGATTTTGGGTACTCATAATAAGTGAAAATGCATACTAACAATATCCAAACTTTTCAACCAATATTTTTAATCACCAATTTACCGTCCATTGTCTTATACCTAAGATATATCACCACATCTAATCTATCACCCACCCCTTCCCACTGAAAATAGCTTAAAACCATCTCTTTTGTATTCTAGTTTGACATGTTCTTTCAAATACAGAAGCTAGTAAAAGAGGCTGACTCAGATTATGACGTCAAAAAAAATTAATAAATGAGTGGCCACTATAAATTTTACCATTGGTCAATTACAGTGCATACTGGCCTCTCATTGGTTAATTTTTTTTTGACGTCATAATCTGAGTCAGCCATTTTTACTATCTTCTCAAATACGATACTACTCTAGTTATCATTAAAGTTTCCCATCTCAAAAAAAATTTTAGATTGTACTTGATTCTTTTTTAGAAGCTTCACAGAGTTTTGCAAGGTATAATATTTGCTTTGAATGTGTGAAAAATGTGTTTGTGATGGGAGGAGGTTTTTTTTAAGCACGTAATCTTGTTTTTATTGGTGTTTCAAAACTATTATTGTTTCAACTAATAATTGTATTCTACAAAAGGGGTAAGTTTGCTAATTATTATTGGGAATGTACATTGTATTATCCCTTTAACTAATAATTGTATTTTACAGAAGGGGTAATTTTGTTAGGCATTATTTGGGATGTGCATCAATTTGTCGTCCATTGTATTATCCCTTAAGATCTATGATAAATTCTAAAGCTGTCTTTGAGGAAAGGAACCCATACCCCACTTGACAAAAGAAGATAATAGGTCGTGCTATGATAATGGATATAGGATAAAAGTGGATACATTAACAGGGGAAAATTTGGCGTCAATTTAGCTTTATAATATAGACCCCATTAATTGGTGAGTTCGTTCATCCAGTAGGAAGGGAAGGAAAGACTAAAGGGGTTGGAAGGATAATGCTAGCATATATTTATCAGAGTACATGAAAATCTGGTGCAACATTCAAGTAATAATATATCAAATGCCTTGATCTTCTTTTTACATCCGGGTTTATGAATATTCTATATTAAATAATCACATAACAATTAAAACCTTTTTATAAGTTGTTATATTTCTATAATAACGTTTATAATCTTCGTTTTGGCGAATATGTATAGAATATGGGTTGGCATCCAAAAGGGTTTTTATTCAGGGGATCTAAAGGCCGATAAATTGTTGAATATCACCAATGATTATACACAAAATTGCCCCTTCTGTAGATTAAAATTATTGATAAAAAATTCAGACACAACAAGATTTGAACAAACTAATTATAACTCCATGAAATTCTAGCCTTTTCAAAAATTTTCCTGAAAATTGTGTTACGATTGGTCTAGCCGTTTGCAAGATCTTTCAGATTAAATACACACGAACACACATACATCTTTACCATTAACTAGAACATGGTGCAGCATCCAAAAGGGTTTTAATATCAGAGATCTAAAGGAACAAGACAATGCCCAATAAATTCATGAAAATTCCCAATGATTGTACACAAAATCATCCCTTATGTAAGTTACAATTAACTAAATAAACCAACCAATCAAAATTCAATAAAATCCCCAAAGTTGTTATGCTAATATATAAGAAAATGGTATTATGAAACTTTTGGGACTAGTGTAATAAAAAGCCCAATGTCCACTCCCTCTCTGGTTTTAATTAGCGGTTGCCGAGCCCTTAGAACAAAAACAAAACCTTTGTTGATATTCAAAAGTGTTTTTTGACATCTGAATGCTTCCCTTAAAATATAATGTTTTAAATAAAAATTTTAGTTTTAATCTTTAAATTTTTTATTTTAATATCAGCGGAAAGCTGTCTATAATACGATGAGATAAATAACTTATATTATTATAATTATATTTTTATTATTAAAGAAAAATAGATTCACATTCGGGATGTGAAACCATTAGGGGAGGATGGGTAAGAAAATGCAGGACTTCCAAATTTCAAATTTTAGGGAGGTGTTGACACCCCTCCACAACGACCTAGGAAAGCTTCCCTTATTATAAATAGAGTTGAAGTGGTTCAGTTGTTAGCGAGATCTTAACGGACAAAAAAAAATAAGGAAGAAAATTCTAAGAATGAGTTGACAAATTTTTTTAAATCTTCGAAACCAAGGATAATTATTTTCATAGGTAGCATACAAACTGCAGATTATATAAATAGTTAATTAAATCTTTTGCAGGTAAGAAGGGGACATTGAACTGTAACTCAATACGGTACCCAAAGTTTTATAAAATTTGTCTCTTATTCCATTGCTTAAAACTTTGGGTACTTTTATTAAATCATGATAGGTTGGTTTAAACTAGCTTTAGAACCAATAATTTAAATCTGCAGCAGGGATAATTTTGTTTATCATCATAGTCCAACAACTTACTGATAGTATTTTGTAAAGAGTTACTTTGCCCATAGAAATAATAATCATGATAAAGCAACTTTCTCCTCTTACAAAACTAAAAAAATAACCTTTTTATATTGTTTGTATTACAAAGGAAATCCCAAGAATCTATCTATCTATTCATATCTCTAACTACTTCAATCTATTCAAGGATCTAAATGGATAATACTATATATATACATCCACAATGATGATACACACAATTACCACTTTTGTAGGTTACAATTAGTGGTTGAAATTTTTGTAAACTAAACTTAAAAACCAACCAATCAAAACTGAATAAAAATCCCCAATGTTTTAAAGCCAACGATATATTATTATAAAACTTTGGAGACTAGAATAATAAACAGCCCAATGGCCCCTTCCTCATGTAATCTATTAATATTATCATTTTTTAAATCTATCTAATTAATAAAGTATATCCTTTCAGCTCCCTAACACCCGCAGGGGAAGAACTATCTGCCTACCTACCTAACTTTGTGTTTATATTTCAGCTTTCTAACACCCACAGTGGTAGAACTGTCTACCTACCTATCTAACTATGTGTTTATATTTCAGCTCCCTAACACCCGCAGGGGTAGAACTGTCTACCTACCTATCTAACTATGTGTTTATATTTCAGCTCCCTAACACCTGCAGGGGTAGAACTGTCTACCTACCTATCTAACTATGTGTTTATATTTCAGCTCCCTAACACCCGCAGGGGTAGAACTGTCCAGCTATGAAGTTGCTTGCCAGGCGGACATCCTTGTTGTGGCTATTCCTCAAGTAAGAATTTTATGAAATACATTAAAGTAAAAGAATGGAGGGGGCATGAGCTATTTTTTAACTCTGCATATGGGTTGGAGACTTTGTCCTGATTTTGTAATGGTATTATTGGTAAATAAGCTATTAGCGTCAGAAATGAAACACAGCCAAGTCTATACATAAGAGTAGGAATAAATTTTCTAGGGGACAAAAAGGGTCTTCACCACTTGGATCAAGTAGATGTCTGGATTATACAATATATTTGAGTATCTTCAGTCGAAAAATAATAGCGCCAAAACTACTTGACCAATCAGGACGTTTGACCCCACTATAAAAAGCTTAGGTAATGACCATTTTGCCCATGAAAATCTTTGGACGATGGAGGACGTGTACGCCGAGCTGGCCGCGCATATGTTCAACAAGGCAGATTCGAATTGCGCAGATAAATTACCGTGGATTTATGACTTGGGCCTACTAAATCTGACCTCAGCCCATCTGCAGGTGAGATGGACTAATGAAACTTGCTGGAGATACTATCAGATACCTAGTGAAAACACTAGAAAAGACTAGAGCTCTCTGTCCCAGCTGACTTGTGGATCGTGGTAGATTTTAAGATGTCAAAAACGTCAAAAATCTTGAAAATTTACTGGTTCTTGACTTCAGGGGCCCATATGGAACCTTGAAACTCATTTTAGACTGGGTATTGCGCTGATAACCATATCTTAATCTTCTTGCCATTTTTAAAAAGGTATAAAAAGTTGTTCTAGCTTAACAGTACTAAGTATTTTTAGTTTACTTTTTTGGATACCCCTTTTTTTCCAAATATTCTTCCCCCAATTCTCTGTCTCTCTGCACTCTCCCCCTTCCCCAATTCTTGATTTTAACCTCTCTTTCTACCTCAAAAACTGTCCCCTTAACCCATTTTATATCTTAATAACTCTCTCTCCGTCTAAAACTCTCCCCTTACCCCTGCCCTTACCTAGCTAGCCTATTTTTTCATCCTAGTCCATTTCTTCATTTCCCAACCTTTTTTTCACTCTCCGCCAAGGGTGATGAGTAATAAAATGCCGGTTCTTGAAATCGTACGCGGTTGTACGCAAAGTTTCAGCTTTCGCTAATTGATTTACTTATTTTTTCTATAGAATAAAAGCGATGCTTGCAAGATTACCTAATTATCTATGATATAAAGATACATTTGTCTCAAATCGAGATCTTTAATAGTTTAAGATATTAAATATTAATAACACTTAAAAACAATATGAAGTACATTTAAAAAACAAAATTATCAAATAAATATTGAAAATTTGGTTTCAGAAGTAGTTCAAATTAATTATAAAATATATAAAATAGATTAATATTGAGGGACTTGCAATCCTTATAAGTAACCTAATGAATGTATTGAATTACGGATTATCCCCCACTTCAATTCCAATCCCAGTGATGTCACGTGGATAAATGAAGTTCATTTTAGAAAATCTTGTCTATGTTAAATCTTTTGATTACAATCATTCTCCCCTCAATTAATATTATACTCTTAACTTTGGAAAGAGCTCAAAGATAGGCTTAATATTAAACAATTATTTTGAATTACTACAAATAAACAAACCAATATTATTTTTTAATGGATATAATATTAGTGGATATTTACAGAGAAAAATTTGAAGTAGTTGCTAAATTAAAGTAATATATATAGAGTGATAAATAGCTGTGTAACCCCTTTCCTTATCCAAGGGCCTTGTACTGTCATTAAAGTAATATTGGTGCTGCGGGTGTGGTGGTTGGATTGCTGTGTATTGGTTGTTTAGGAAAACTGTGTAACTGCGTTAAATTTTCCCGTTATCCGTCGGGGAGGCAGTAATTTGAAATTTGGCATTCCTGATAACTATAATTTGTGTAAAGTATTTCGTTTTGAATGTCGTCTTATATATGTAAAATGTTAAAATATTAAAACATTTAATTATTGATTATTATCAGGAAATGGTGATGGAAACGAGAGGCGGTATCAGCGGGCGTCTGGACGGCGGGAGGAGCGTGAGCTGTCTGTTGAGATGCTGGATGCTGATAGAGCTAATCGGCGGCATGTTGTGTATAGGAGAGATGATAGAGAAGGGTCTCGGAGGCGGCAGTATGAGGTGGAGTCGCCCAGGTATGAGCCTGAGTACGATGACGAGGACGATGTTGGCAATGTGGGCCTTGAGGTTGAGCTTGACTCCAGGGATCGTCTGCCTAGTGATCAGAGTGGTTCGGAGCTAGACAGTTGGGCTGAGCCTCCAACGGACAAGCCTGAACAAAAGGTGGCAGATACTAGTTCTGGCGAGGGACGGCGGAGGTCTGGCAAGTTCGTTGGTTGTGGAGGTGAAAGGCCAAAACAGGCAGCTGTGTCGGTCAGGACTAAGGGGGCCAGCAAGGTTTATGAGGATGCTGGGGAAGGTAGTTCCAGAAGGGGCGTGGTCAAGCGTCCTGCTGGGGCAGATTCTTTGGGTCCTAAACAGAAGAGGGAGTTACCAGACTTGCGTGCGGAAGTCGAGAGGAATAAGGCTGAGCGCAAGAATGACAGACGTGGTTTGGCGCCGCTCAGTGATGAAGATATAGGTCG
>LS050877.1:6036-20697 GCA_900241095.1 Acartia tonsa | reverse complement strand
AAACTTGAGCTCGTTTATAGACATTTATTTCCTATATAGATCTGACATGGATCTTGAAGCAATTAAGCAGGCCGTTTTATACAGGTTAAAAATTGGAAGATTTCATTAAATAAAAGTTATCGCAAATATACTTAGTAAATAATATGAATAATGTTTTGACAAGTTTATTTTATGTAAACAATGTTCAAACAATAAAAAGTTTGTGTTCTAGTATAGTTTTTTGGGATACACTTCAGATAAACGCATTTAACTCTTTATATTTTCCTTTAATTTATGTTATAAAATAAATAAAATTTACATGGCTAAATAATAAAGTATTTTATGTACCTAATACTTAAATAGACAAAGTAATAAAAAAAGCTTTATTGCTTTTGATTATTCTATAACAGGTTTTAGTCCATTTAACAGGGAACTAAAAAACTGGGCATTACTTAGTCTTAAAGAACATTTTAATGAAATTATATAATTGATATAAAATATGTGATATTAAAACTATTGAATAGAGGCTGACACAATAATTTTACAGTTTCAATAGATAAACTTTTTTAATCTTCTCAGCAAGAGTGAATTTTATCTTCACAAAGAATAGTTTTCCAAGGATAGGACAATGGGCATTGAATTAATATAATTATATCCTTCTCAAATAATTTACCATATTGTTACTTCTTTTGTCAAGGATCTTAAGGAATAAGACAATGGATAATTGATGAACAATGTTACTCGTTCTGTGGATTAAAATTATTGATAAAAAAAGTTTTGGAAGCAACCAATAAAAAGTTAACAGAAGTACCCAAATTTTTTTAACCATCGAATGAGAAAACACGTTAATCAATTTTGGGTACCTTCGTAATCTGCAGTCTATCCCTATTATTCAAGAAAAATGAATATTACTTTGTGGTCTATGTACCTGTATCTACCTTTATCATCGATAATTTTAGGCTAACCATTGCATGTAAGAACGAGTTCTAATAGCTAGGGGGAAAGATTCGTTCACAACATTTTCTATCTATTTCTTTTGTTATATTGAAAAGACTTTACCATTTTGAACTGAACATAATTTTTTCTTTGCTTAGGAAATGAATCTGTAGTTGCTTATTTTCTTTATTATTTAGTTTTATATGCATGCTAGTATAATATTTAATTATATAATATAATAGGTTTTTTTTTAAAAACATGTATGGGTACTAAGATTATTGAAAACTAATTAATAAAAACTTTTAAATGTCTCTCCCCATAAAAAATATTTAATTGGTTTATGGAATTTTAAACAGAGTTTATATTTTTTAGTTTGTGTGGAGCGATGGTGTAGGCTGCGGGGTAACCTGCTCTTTTATTTCAAGTCACGAGATCAGTGGTCAGAACCTGCAGGTAGGATAAAGGGCGGTTTATCTCAAAGTGCCTTGTAAAGAACAGAACCCACCTCCCTCATTTTGATATAAAATGAAAATAAAGGAGGGGGGGGGGGGGCAAAGATTTTTGACTGTTTTAAATTAGTTTATGTGATGCGGGATGCTGGGTAGCCTTATAGGGTTACGTCCCCCCGGATGGATTAAACACAAAGAAAAGAAAAAAAACCACAACATCCTATTTTCAAATTGTTTCAAGAAAAATTCACCAGTCACTTTGACTGAAATCACCACCTTAGATTTATAACGGTATACAAATAGATGTAAAGGTAGTCAAATAGATGTATGTATAGATTGGAGATAAGACTATATATTAATGAATAGATAGATAATTGATAGAAAGATAGATAAATGGAAAGATATTTGTAAAATTGTAATTGATGACCTTACTATCATTTCACCACTATTATAGACTGTACCAAATGTTTTGCTAAAGTCTAACCTACAAAAATTGCATCTTTTATTTTCGCCAGTCCAGAGGCCATTCTTAGCAATACAAACACATCCGTTAGAGATTTAGAGATACTTTAGATGGATGAGGCGGAAATTGATTCAATTAACAAAAAAAACCCAAAATTTTTAAGCTTATTTAATAAGAAAATAACGATTAGACATACAGAATCTAACATAATTGAGAATACAACAATCTTAGTAAAGCAAATAATAAAGTTTATATACTCTAATTTTACTATGAAACTTAGCTTTTTTCAACAGATAACTTTTTTAATATCAATCTTCTCCCCCCCCCCCTTCCTAAGAGTAATTCTATGTTACCAATGGCAGGAATTACACAAAATTAAATTTTTCCCAGGGTGTGATATCTCTAGAGGCTTATAATGATAATAAACCCTCCCTTTTAGAGATCCTTCGGTATACAAAGACACCCTGTTACTTTTAATATAAGGATTTCTTCTACAGAACACTTGTCCTTTTTCCCTTAGTTTTGGCTAGTCTAAAGTTTATGTATTGAAATGCATTGGATTCTAAAACATGCCAAGGAGGGGGTGTCCATTTGGTATTACATTAATTTACATCTTTTTCCTCTCCTTACGAAACTTTTCTGCTTCCAAGTGCAGAATAAGATAAGTATTTTTTGCCTAACTTAACCTCTTTATGAGACTTGTGGGAAATACAACAGTAAATTTTATCGTTCATTGTCCTTTATCTGTTTTTCTGGTAAAATGATTTCCAATTTGTGCGAGGAAACTCTCCCTTTATCTTATTTGCTTTTTCCTTATTTCATAAAGATTTTTAATTTTAACTTAAGATTTTTAGCCCGATTTTTGGTTTGTAACATTCGTCTAAAAGTAATATTTTATTTAAATACTACGATAGGTATATCTATACAAAAGTAATTTTTATCTTAATTATTATTTTACATTATTTAAATTTTTGTGATGTAGAGATTTTTTTCAATGGAAGATTTCTCAAGAACCATATCGGTTCAGCGGATAGTGAAGTCCTTGGCTAAATAAAGAGAAACAGACATCATCTTACTTTTATATAGGGATTTGTAAATTCCCTTAGGCCGGTGACTAGCAAAAGTTAAAATATTTTTTGCGCAATGTGTAGAAAAGTTTTAAAATGTGTAACTCTTCAGTGCAAATTGCTTTGCTTAAATGCGGTGTGCCGTTGCTTCCGCTAAAGTGTCATAACTGGAAAGGCACAATTCCAAAAATACATTCATAATTAGCGGGCATGATCGACAGACAAAATAAATTAGAAACTGGTTATGCCTATTGGTTTAGGATATCTTCAAATATATATTCAGCTATCTATCTTAAATAGAAGCCGAGAAAATGATGTGTTATTAAAATATTTCATACTGACGGATATTTGAATTATAGAGTAGATTCGCTTATAAAATAATGCGGAAATGAAGTCTCAACCTTGAATGCACTGAATATTTAAAGAGAATAGTATTTTTGGGTGTGTGTATGCAGGCATCTAGAGGGATAAGACAATGGCCGATATATTGATGTAGATCCCCAATGATGATACTAAAAATTACCTCTTCTGTAAATCAAGTGGTTGAAACGTTTGAACACTTAACTTAATGAATCAACCAATCAAAATTCAAACGTTCTTAAAGTTGTTAACCATCGAATAAGAAAACGTTTTTATAAAACTTTTGGGACAAGTGAAATAAACAGCCCATTGTCCCCTCTCACTCTTTGGAATATTTAAACAGATTAGTATTTTTAGGTGTGTGTGCATATGTAAGTAAACTTTAGATATATCTATAAGCATTGATATTAGTATTTTTTTCATTTTCTACCATTTATAAGACTTTTACTAAACGATATTAATTTTCTAATATCAAGTTTGCAAAATACTAAAACTTGAATAATATTACTTTTACAATATATTGCTACATGCCGATAATACTTTTTTTTGAAATGACAATTTTAACCATACACACTACCTTGTTGGACACCATTACTTCTATTCCCCTTCTATTTTAAATAAATGGAAAATAAGGGGGGGGGGTGGTATTGTTATCAGTGAAAATAATCTACATTTTATCTTAGACTTGTGTCTCTAAAATGATAATTATTTTCCTAACCCAAAATTATAAATAAGTAAGAATTCTATTTAATATGCTGATATTATCTTAAACTTTAACCCTTTAAAGTGTAATTTGGACATCTGCCAAATTAGGGTTTTAATATGTTGAAGTGTTTTAATGAAATATTGTGATTATTTATAAAAATAATATGGTCTCAAATGATTAATAATTTAATCTTTGTTGCCATCTTTAAGGCGCTTCTTTACTTTTGAAACTAAATCTAATGAAGGTTTTTTTTAGTTCACAGTGAAGAAAATAAAGAAAAATAAATATTATACATAGGACTATTCTAATCCTATTATATAAAGTGGTAAGCTTTTTTGTCTTTAGCAAAGGATCCAGCTAACTTTCTGAATCGATATGGTTCTCCTTTACAGCGAATCTTTTTATTGGTCTAGGGAAGGTTTTTAACCATTATAGGAGAAGGTAACTTTTCTCCCTCCCACCTTAAGTGCCCCTAGAGGCTTCTAAGTGCGTACCCACAAGATATGATTTTTGAGGTCAAGTGGTTTTCAAATTTTTTGAATTCTTATCCTAATGAACCAACCAATCCAAATTTAATAAGTCCCCAATTTTATTAGGCCAACGCCAACGAATAAGAAAACGGTAATATAAAACTTTTGGGACTAGTATAATAAAAAGCCTGATGCCCCATCCCTCCATGATTATATCTATATTCGCGGTGGCATGCGATACACTACTTTAGTCCAGTCAATAGTAAAGTTGTATATTGTATTGTATAGCTAGATTATTACCTGCCCCCCTTTTCCAAGGAACTTTTTCGTCTGCAAGCAAATTTCTGTCTGTTCTTAGACTTAGCTGTGTTAATATTCCCTACACTATTCGTTGATTTTCAAAGACCCAATTGAAAGTCGGTACAAGGTCCTTTGAAAGTGGACAAAAACTTATCTAACCCCTTCCACCTCTAGTGTTTTACTGTAATGTCCAGTCTTTGTCCCACTGTGCTATGTAATGCAGGTTTTAAGTAAAAAGTAAAAAAAAAATGTGCACTCTAAGTTTTGAAGTGATTAGAAAATGCACTAACTTACTTTTTCATTTATTTTCAATCTTCACAATTTAATGATATCACAAATATCATCTACATTGCAGTCCTTTGAAGAGATTTGTATCGTAACTGCTCTATAGTTTTTATGTTATTGTTGATTATTTGAAAAAGTTTTTGTTAAAAACATGTTAAAAAGTATGAAAAAATCCTTAAAGCGAAGTTCTAGAAAGGGAAAAATAAAATCACTAATTTACGTTTCAGGGAAGGAGGAGACATTGTTTTGTTTATTGCACTAGTCCCCAAAGTTTTATAACAAAGTTTTCGAATTCGTTGCCATAACAACTTTTGAGACTTCAATTAAATTTTGATTGGTTGGTTAAGTTGAGTGTCCAAACGTTTCAACCACTAATTTTAATCTACAGAAGAAATTTTGAGTATCATCATTAGGGATCTACATCAATATATTGGCCACCGTCTTAACCCTTTAAATCCCTGTTTAGTTTCTAAACGTTTCAATCACTTATTGTACTCTACGGAAGGGATGATTTAGTGTATCATCATTGCCATTGTCTTATCCCTTTAGATCCTTGTTTACGATTAGAAAATAGCAGTGCTTCTAATTTAAAGTGTCTACTGACCAATATTCTAACAAGGACATATTTAACTTTACAAACGTAAATATGGAATGCATGAAATCATGAAACGAACCGCTACAAGAGTGTAATGTCAAAACTTGGTTTGAAAATCCCCCCCAAAAATAGGCATAAGCGTTTATTCTGATAAGGCAAAAATATTTTTATCCTTCTTCGGTAATGCCTGTTGTTACAGGAATCTTCATACAAGATTTAAAATAAATAGGACCATTACACAATATATAAATCATACATCAAATGTGTATGGAGGAGAAAAATAGAGCATTAAGATTAATTTCCAAATTGTCTGCTTTTACATTTGATTTGATTACAGTACATTTTCTATAATGTTTGTATGAAGGACGATATCAGGGAAAATATAGGGATGGCACAATAAACACAATAATTTTCCACTTATTTAATACTTAAATTTGCGGGAACTTTTGTTTAATGAAATCTTCCAATTTTTAACATGTACAAAACGGCCTGCATTATTGCATCAAGATCCATGACAGATCTATATAGGAAATAAACGTCTATAATCGAGCTCGAATCTTCCAAGCATATAATGTTTAAAACTCATAGTGCTCCAGTAATCCCTATTAAACTCTCATTGACCAGAACATTAAGACCCATTATTCTACTTTTAGCATCATAAATTCAGTTTTTTAATTCATGTTGCTATTTAAATAACATTGAAGTATTTGATTTCTATTCATAAAACAGAAAACTTAAATTTATAATATAGTAAATCTAAGAAAACTTAGTTTTAAAATGAAATGATTCATGCGACACTCCCGTAATGTGGTCAGATATGAAACTAAACATTTTAACCATTTAGAGACGAAAAATTAAAATAAAGAATATTAGGATTTCAATCTTTAAAAAATGATAAAAAAATGAAGCAAAACGGTAAATCGTGTATTGTTACATTAGGTGTAAATATAAAACTAATTACTGATTAAATGAATATTAAACAGATATTCTAACGTAATATGTTAAAGTCGTATTAATTGAATCATTATATGTAACGTATATGAAGAAAGAGAGAAAAGAGAGAAAAAGAGAGGGAGTGAGAGAGAGAGAGAAAGGGGGGAGACAGAGAGAGAACGGGGGGAATGAGAGAGACGGAGAGAGAGAGATGGAAAGAAATATACAGTAACTCATAACTGCACTTAAACGAGAAAATATTTAGATTTCAGCAAAAATTTAAGTAAATATGTCATTTAATACATAATAGCTTAAATAAAAGTTATTGAATAGCAAATAGAAATATTAAAGGAGTAATAAGTGTTTTAAAAAAAAAACAGTTTACAAGGGACACCCTGTATATCATTTCCTCATTTACACTACATTAATAAGAAAAAAAATATACTTAAAAAAATAATTGGTTCCTTTTTTTAGCAAAGAGAAAGATTAGTACCTACAGAACCATCAAGAATTCCACTGGAACCTGTAATTCCAGGTAAAATAAACACAGATAAATATACGCTTGAGATTGTGGATTTATATATGGACGACAAGATTTTAAGAGCAGGTGTCAAGTGTTCAAAAATGACGAATAAATCATTTAAACATCACAAAACCTATCACGTGTAGTTTTATATTTTTGTAGCATGATCGACAGACCGACGGACCAATTAAATCATTACCAATGTATATTGGTATACCTAATAAAATTACACTGTCTATCTTAAATAACAGCCGAGAAAATCACATTTTGCCAATAACGGTCTGTATGACGGACAGACAGACAGTCAGACAAAGTGAATTAAGAAGTAGTGTTGCTCTTAAAAGTATGTTGACAGCTAGAAATATTTAAAAAAAAACACCTAATAAAATCATTCTATAGCTGAACCAGAAACAGCACGCAGACCTTTGCCATCCTCTTTCCGTAGGATTCTTCCATCACAGGTAATACCAGGGAGGGAGGGGACATTTGATTATAAATTACGCTTTAAGTACTTTTAAATGTGTATTAGATGGTTCAAAACTAGTAGTGTCCAAACTTTACAGAAAGGTTCTGGTTTATCATCATTGGGAGTCTATATCATTTTATCGTCCAATGTATTATACCTTGAGATTCCTAGGGACATCCACTCTTTAATGGGGTATAAGATGTCACTATATTCGACACTACTTTGAGTCATTAGGAACCTCTCATGTTTTCAACTATTAACAGCATAAAATAAAACAAACATCATATCTCTCTATATATTTTCCAGAAGCCATTATCATAGTGTACTGACGTGGATTTTGTTTTAGTCTACAGATGAGCCTCGAGATCGTAGCCAAGTTGTAATTAACCAACCAGTTTCTGGTAATGTATTTGGAAGGCAGCCACTGCCAATTGCACAGGTACGAAAATAACGGGTTAATAAGCTAGTATACCTGCATCAGCTTTAAATATTTAGAAATAAGGATGACAACAGCCATAAATAGTCAATGCATACAAAAATCATGGACTGAAATACTGTGACAACATAATTAAAATAGCAGCTAAAAAACACGAAACCTTTCACATGCATTTTTCATAGGATTTAATATTTAGATTTTGTAGCTTGACTGACAGAACAAGTAAATTTTATACTAGATGCTTATTGGTATAGGGAATCTACGTAAAAAATCTAAGCCGTCAAACTGAAATAACAGCCGAGTAAATTACATTTCCCCCATAGCGTTACAGGCAAAGTTAAAAAATAGAGAAGCCTTACTAATACGTACTGTATAAGAAACCAACTTATATGGATGTTGTCATCCTGGATCTAATCCTTCAGCAGAAGAAAATTAATTATGTAATTGATGTTTTCTTCCAATCAAATATATGGGTTACTGGTATTTGATTTTGAAATTTTTAATCATTATGATATTATTGGGTCAAATTCTATAAAATTTCCTAGGCAAGGCTAGAAGTTAAGGTTTTCTAAGCCTTACATAGATATATAGGCATAAGTAAGACTTAATACCCGTACTCTTAGGCCAGCCTCGAAATTTTTGTAGAAACTTCCATGTTTTGTTTTTTGTCATCATTCTTTCTATCTATAAAATGATTGACTCTAGCTTATAAGTTCTTAAATTAATAAGTTGTCACCAATGCCTAAATTCTCATTTAAAATTGTAGGTTACAGTAGCTGATGATTTCTTACCAACATTGAGATCAATACCAACTATTATTCCAACTACATCTACAACTACAACCACTACAACTACAACTGAGGAATTTATCAGTTTATCATATTGAAAATTTTTTTTTGAAACAAATAAATTGTAAATAAGAATAATTCTACATAAGAAGAGTAAAAAAGTACTTATCAGAAAATAACAAGGATGACAACAACCATAAGTAGCGAGTCACAAAAAATCTTAGACGACAAACTGAGTTATAGAGTAGATGACAATAATTGATTATTAACACTATATAATCATGAAACCTCTCTAAAAGTGTGTTTTGAAGCATGACCGATAGACTGCCGGACTAAGTAAAAATTATTTTCTCTGTTCTTTGGTAAGGGCTATCTTCACAAAAAAATACTAGTTTATCTTAAATATCAACAGATATAATCACAGTTCCCCTATAGCATTAGGAATAGATGAACAGACAATGTAAATTATTGAGAGCTATTTGTGCTGCCAGGATGAATTTTATTTCATATTAGTATTAGTTTTGCATATTTTTGCAATACTCATTTTACACATTACATTTGTACAATGATAAACCTATGGAATATTAGAGAACCACAACAACTACTACAACAACAACTACCACTACAACAACCACAACAACTCAGCCACCAGTTGTTCAACAACAAGGTTTTTAATTCTTTATTTATTACTTAGAATATGGCCAGTTGTTTCCTAAAGCCGTACCAGCCTTGGGAGAATGAGGAGGGGTGGGGGTGCTAACCCTTTAGGACCTCTACTTGCTATGCCCTAACCCTGCAGGGATAGGGCTACTATTTTGTGTGTTCTGTGCTCCACTTGGCACTTTTGGGAAACCGCAAAAAAATCTTTTTGTGTTTTCAAAATCGAGGTTCATTCAAGAAATATGATTTAAATATGAATTAATTTTCATTTAAAAGATCAATTCTTTTAATGTTTGCTTATTAGCAATAATGACAGTATTATATAAATAAATATATCTAGATTTGTTTCCAGCTATTGAGAAAGATCCTTTGACTGCTATCAATGATGATAATGATGACTTCTCTGGACCAGGAACATAAAATACTAAAAATATTGAATAATTATTAGTTAATTTACTTGGAGGGATAGTTCATTAAAAAATGCTATTTTACTTCTATCTTATTATAGTAAAAAAGGCCTTTAGTCAAGACTATTTTACTTTTGTTAATGTAGAACCTTTTTATTAACAAACAATTTAATCACTCATTAAAAGATGTATTTTGTTGTGACAGGATCAAGTTTGTCTGGAGACCCTTTCCTGACCAACCTGCCCACAGGATTGAGGGAGGATCCATTCATGGCTTGGCAACAGTTTGCCCTTAGTCAGGCACAGACCACCTGGGATCAGGATCCGTTCAGGTTGTAACTTAGATAAGTAATTAGAATTGGTTGACAATCTTATTGTATAGGAAGCATCTGTTAGTTTTTGTGAATAATTATAATTCTGACATATAAATAGATAATAAATAAAACCCAAAGTTTGGAATTTGATAAACTCAGATCGAGGAGAATAAGAGCATTTTTAGTTTCTGCATAGATTGTTTTAGATCTTTTAATGAATAGTGGATTTTATATGATTTATTGATTAATAAATAAAGACATTGGTCAATAAGAGAATTGCTTAAAGAGAGTTAGTTAGAATGATATAGATCAAAACAGGGATTAACAAATAGAGAGATAGATAGATAGATTTGTAAATAAAATCTTTGGTACATGATGAACATATATAATTGTTGGTTTCACCTTGATATAATGAAGTTTGTTGTTCAATATTTACTTTTAGGAAAGTGATATCTGCCACAGGAAGACCAACATTTGATATTGACTTCTCCAGAAATTCAAATGCAGAGGTGAAATATTCTTTAGAAGATATCTTTTTTATTTGATGATAAAAGGAAAACACAATTCATATACACATTATCTTGTATTTTAGACATCAACAGTAGTTCCTTCAATTACCACCCCATTCTCAGTATTTAGCTTGGATACTCCAAGCATCAGACGCCAATCATTAGACAGAACTGATCCCCGGGTGCAGTCATTAGAATCTAGTGTTGTTCCTCAACCAGTTGCACCACATGAAGTTCCCTCGCTGACTAAAGTTGATCAAACTGCCAGACAAAGAGTCAGAGGTTCCAACCTACCACCTCAACCAGTTGCAACTCCTATTGTACCTGCATCTGTACCAGCTCTAACCTCCTTACCATCTTCAAGAGCCTCACAGCCATTTGCTGAGACTGAAACTACTACTGATACCTCATCTTCCAATAGAGAAAGAGGATTTGTGCCATTTACGAGAAGTAGCCAAGCATCAAGATCTAATAATGTGGTTTCTACTCCTGATAACAATTCAAAAGAGGTTATTAATGAGGAAGAAAATAGTTTCAGATCCAGAAATCCTGCAAGAGGAAGACAAACTGTAGGATCATCAAGACCGGAAGAGCCAAGATCATTGCCTTTAGTCTCTAGTAACAGAAATGTGAACCTGCCAACCAGAAATGTTGAAAATCCTTCTGATGAGAACACTGATGACAGAGCTATTCTTCCAACACTAAGAGGGAGAGAAAGAAATGTTCAAAATCTGCCAATCAGGGGAAGTAGACCTTCCAACATTCAACCAATCAGGTCATCAATAAGCCAACAAGATTCTGTAGCTACAACAGAAGATGCAATCAGTAGTGATGTTATCAAAACTGGGTTAGATACTGTCACTTGGACACCTGCAATTTTAAAGGTGAAATATTTGTATATATTTGTTAGGCTATAAAGTACCTTCATAAAAAATACCTAGACTCAACTTATCTTTAATTATTTTGGCAATATAAAACTAAAATCTTAATTTACTAATTTATGATTCATGCTCATACTCATTACACAAAATCAATTATTTAGGGTCGAGTTGGATCAAATGTTGCAGATACAACCACACCACAACCAGCACCACTGCAACAACAGTCTAGATTCCCTCCTCAACAACGGAATAACAACCCATTCAATTTTTCATTAGATAATCCAGCTATTCGTCCAGGTAACTGTTTAACAATAAAAAATTGGTTTAATCAAGATAAATTTTTTTGATTTAAAATTTTCTTATACCTAACAAACTTAAAAATCTTAAGCACTAAGATTTAGTTTAATTCTGAGGGAAAAAATGACATTTTTACCAAAGTTCTTAATTATGACATATATTTTTAGAATTGATAAAATTAATCAATTTTGTAGGTTTAGGAAGACAAACAACAGATTTAGCCACTGCCAGTCAAAATCAAAGACAAGCATTCACTCAGTTTTCATTCACTGGACAACAGGTCAATAAAAATGTTTTGATTTTAGTATATTGAATGAGTTATTTACTGAAACAAGATTTAGCATTCATGAATATTTAAATTTCAAGCCTTCAAGTTATTAAATATTTGAGTGATACCAAGTTGGTCTTACAGTGTGTCTAAAATAGATAAGACCTATAAAATGGTAAAGGTTTGACCTAAGTAGAACATTTCTTTATATTAAAGCATATTTTTTTCTGACATTTTTTCCTATGCTCAAACATATTTTCCCACATGAATTAAATGTTTTCAAGGGTCAAAAATAATAAATCAGATGGTCATTTCAATTGCAAGGTTTCCAAAAAAATTTCTATAGCTAAATAAATGAATTAGATATCGCATTTTTTGTAATGGAATATATATTAATACAAATCAGTTTATAAAGTTTAAAGTTATTTAAAAGCAGAAGTTTTAATTTGAATATAATTCACCTAAAATATGTAAATTGGCCAAAATCTTCATTGAAAAGAGAATAAATTATAATTTATTTGCAGGATTTTTTCAATGATTTTGTGCCAGCTCAATCAGAAAGATTTGCCAAAAATGTAGCCCCAGAAAACAAGGTAAAATTTGTTTTCTTTAAATAATTTAGATTAGATTTCTTAAAGGGATAGTTGCATGAAATGCCTTTCAGAAAAATGATTGCAAGCATAAGTTACAACTTACAAGAATACGGTCTAACATATGTACTTTTGCATTTTAACATATATTAAATAATTAGGAATACTGTTTTAATTTTGAAAATAAGACATATAAGTTGCATATATCATAAAAATATGATTTTCAAGTTTTGATATTTTTAAAACTACATTGTAAAAATTGAAATTCCTTCAAATATATGCCCTATAGATGTAGTTTAAACCATTGAACAGGAAAAAATATGTAGTTCGCTAAATTCAAGTTTAAATGCATTTTGAACAACTACCCATTTTTTTGTAAAAAATGTATGTGAAATTAGAAGCTTAAAAGAAAAACAATTACACAAAATGTTTAGTTTTAAGGAGAAAAGCTTTAAATATATTTCATAACATTGAATGAAACTATTTTGTGGTTTAATTTAATTACAATAATATTCTATTTTAGGGAACCAGTTTTGTTAACTTTGTGAAACAGTCAGGACCAGCATTCTCTTTCTCATCCCAATTGTGATATTAGTTACATTTTTATTCAACAGAGGGCTTTTTCCTCATGATTTTTGACTGACATTTTTAAAAAGATTTTAAGAGTATTTTGGAAACACAAATACATAATATGAAATACAGATAATTTTTTACAATTGTCTTAATTAGTTCAAAAATTTTAAATAGAAAAAACAATTTAACAACTATGGAATTGTGTAAAAAGTGTAAATATTTGTATTATTTCTGTAAATAATTTGTAAATGTTAACTGTAAATAAAGTACTTTAACTGAATACATTTTTAGTTATTTTTTAATTCATACAGTAATAGAAACATGCTAAAGAGTAGAAGACAGATTTTGATTAAAGCAGAATAGTTATTTAGTTTAGAATTTTAAGTTATAAGAAAGATCAAATATTATTATCATTTTCTTATTTATTCTTATTTAAAACAAGAAGTGAACATTTAAACTACACGAGTTCTCATAACAATTTTACAAATATCCATCATATACGCATCATATGGTCTTTCCTAAATATAAATATTGTATAGTTAGATGAAAATATAAATAAATTATCACAGACACAGAACAAACAGAAATAAAAATATCAAAGATGATTATACATTTTAAACAGCATAAGCACTAGCTATTATAAAAAAATTCTTTGGTTTCTGGTAAGATTTTTTTCACTAATTTACTAAGATTCTTTTTAGGTACCTCTAACTCTAAGGTATCATACTTCTAAAAAATCACATTAAGGCCAACAATATTTTGATAATCTTTACCTACAGTTTTAACAACAATTCTTTTTCCATCAAGATATATCTATAAAAAAAGACAAGGGAAAAATAGATTTTTTTGTATATTATTTTGAATGAACAATTACTGTATATTCTTTCAAATATAAGGGTTAACTTTTCAAAAAGAAATGATTACAGATTAATTTCATTTTTGATCCTATGGGCAATTCTTTTGTCTGTAATAAGATTAAATATGCTTAGAATTTTTATTATTATACATTTTATATTGGGATTTTTGTGTTCTAAAATCTTTAAAAATATATTTATAGATTTTTAAAAAAGACTGGAACATAACATTTGTTAACCCTTTATACAGATCGGGCCCCAAATCCCACCTTAATAGATAGCTCCAAGAGCCCCCCCTCTATCTCGGCTCCTGGTACAGATAAAGACGTAAAATATTTTTCTGGTGGTTCATGTGTATTTTTAGAGAAAATTACTTTTTCTAGTCATAGCAGTCAGACCGCTCCTTAGCCGCTTTTTAGCGGCCAGCCGCTAAATTTTAAAACAGCTGTAGAGCGGCCAATTTTGCAGCTATGATGACCAAATTTTAGGACGAACTTTTATTTTTCATAACAAAAAAATTACTTTTTCTGATCATCGCCGAAAAACGGCAAA
>LS050872.1:0-10014 GCA_900241095.1 Acartia tonsa | reverse complement strand
CCCCCCCCCCCCCCCAAATCCACAAAAAAAAGGCCTCCCCCCCCCCCCCCCTATAAATGATTTTGAAGTGAGGTTAGAGAGGAATGTAGTGATCTATTAGATCCTACCCCCCCCCTCAAATTGAATTTTTTTTGGAAGGACACATCCATCCCTTGACATGTTTGCATATGCTTTAAACCACATAAAAAAGCATAATATCATATAAAATGTTTTCCTTAAAACAAGGTTTCGTGATTTTAAAGAGATATTTCTATATATTAAACTTTAGTGTTTTTAGAAATTGATGTATGGATATTATTACAGGGAAAAACTGTTGTCAACTTAGGTTGCTAATATGGACATCATTTATTGATCAGTTCGTTTATCTAGTAGGAGAGGAGAGGGTTGAGGATGGGGTAAAGGGGGTGGATATTGGGATCGTTAATTAGCATCTAAAAGATTCACTTAATTAGACATGATAATCTGGTGTAAGATCCATGTAATAATAAATGCATATTTTGTTCAGGTGAAGCGTATGAAAGAGACCCCAGACAGATACTACATAATTGTGGATGAACCAGAGTGTACCAATGTCTGCTTCTGGTACATCCCAGAGAGGTAAACAAATTTACAGTCATGGCTTCCAAACTGGATTAGCGCCGGTTCTCAGCCATAATGAAAAATCATGTATAGCATCTCGTAACACAGACAATTTCCCACGAAAATTAAAAAAAAACAGTTTTGTTTGCACGGGATTTCGGGCCCTCGGGGCTAACAAAACTTTTTTTAATCTCATAATTTTTATTTTAATATCCATGAAAGGTTGTAGTTATAGGTATACCTTTTAGACATGGTTTTGATAAAAATTTACAAGGCTTCAAAAGGTCATCATAGATTGTAAGAGTATAAAATGTTTTTTACATATTCTGCTACAATTATCAACGGTAAATTTACTGCAATATATACTTCAAAAACACACACACACCCACATACAAACACACACACATCCACTTACTTGGTTGTAATGACAAGAAAAAGTGCCAATCGATCATAAACAGACTTCAACAGAGTTTATTCATTAACGAAAAAAAATCTTTAAAGAATATTAAATAAGATTTGGCTAGAGGGGGTTGGGGGTGTTCATATTAACAAACCCATCCTTGAATATGGTATAAAACAAGCCACAAAAAAAAATGCAAGACACAATAATTTCTAGGATAATTTGCTATTCAAAATTTTTTTTGTTAAAACGTCCTAAAATTGAAACACCCCCCTAACCCATAATTCCCTCCCCAGAGTGTTTTAATCTGATAGTAAACCGATAATGGGAGCTTTAAATAATCCCCTAAGAGGTACTTACTGTTAGAACCAAAACCACCAACTTCAACAAGGAACAAGCTTTATCAAAAATAATTCACCTCTAAACATAAAAAAGGAGTGCCCCCTACCCCAAAACAAATTATTGGATACCGACTTAAAGTTTTTGGAAATATATTATATTCTCCCCCACCCCGTCAACCTTTGTTAACCCTAAAAATACTTTACCTGTCCAATAAAGAGTTTGGACGTCCTTGTGGGACTTTCATCATTAAAATATCTCAATTTGTTCAGTGATTTGCAAGATCTTAATGGACAGACAAAAAACCCTATTTCTTTGTATCAAAGGATTGCTTTACTTTAGAGGCATGCAGTAGGGTGGTTCTTACACCTTCCCCTATGAAAATGAATTTTGGAGGCTTCCTTTAATCAATTTTACCCCCTATATGCTCCACCCCTGACATATATGACAAGCCTTCTGACTGTTCTAGCATGATTTAGTTATAAAGTAGTTGCACTCGATTATAATTTTTTGTATGGTTTTTTTTAATGTTTGTAAGGGAAGAAGCATTTTTTTAAACGGCTTCTTTTTAGTTGCTTCAAAGAAAATTTTTGTCAAAATAAGAAGTTTTATCCCTTATTATTTAGGCTTGGCTTCTTTTATCTTTTGATTAAATAAGTAATATTAAAACTGCTTTAATAGCCATAAAGAAATGTTTTTAAAAATCATATTCCTGTAATAAGTTCAATAGCTACATATATTTTTTTAGATTGTCAAATATTTATTCAAACCAATTTTTATCTTAAAAATCCTTTTATTCCTAGAGATTTCAAACAAAAGGGGGAGTTTATAATAAAAAGAATTTAATTTTAAAAGATTTGTTTATTTTTGTTTTGTTTTATCACTAAATGAATTAACAGACGACAATCAGGGATTTAACGGGATAAGACAATGGCCAATAAATTGATGTACATCCTTAATTATGACACAAAAAACTAACCCTTATGTAGATTAAAATTAGTGGTTGAAACGTTTAAACACTTAACTTAATAAACCAATCAACAAAAATTCAGTAAAAGTCCCCAAAGTTGTTAAGCCAACTAAAAATAAAACGTTATTACAAAACTTTGGGGACTAGTGTAATAAATAGCCTATTTTCCCAGGAAAAAGGTATAGCCACCATGCGAAATTAATCTAAACTAATATTTTGGGGGCAGATGGAGAGGTCGTCAATTCTACGATGTGTTGCCCCCCTGACAGCTGAAAACACGCATAGGTTTCGTGATTTTTCGAAATAATTTCATTGTTGGTAAGAGCTGCCATTGTCTCCTCTCTTTAAATGACAACGATCATTTATTCGCTTTTAAACAATTCAAACGGACAATTTTTGGTTTCAAATACTTAATTTTTATCAAATAGCTTTAAATAAATTATACATTCTAAAATCTCTTTATCTACCTATTCTGTACCATCATTTAAAGTAATAGAATCGGATAGGCAAAACTTTGTCTGAAAAGGTTTAGCTGTGCTTCTAAAAATGTTATCGATGGAAAATTTAATTTCAATATTATTTAGGCTGAGAAACGAGAAGCGTGACAAGTGGTGGCAGAGTGAACTGGGTATTGTCACAGCTAAAATTAAGGTAACAGTTGTCTTGTGACCATCGAACAAAGATAGTTCTATGTCAAAATATGAACTTAAATATTAACATTATAACTTACTTCTACGGTTGAATCCAAGTTAGAATCCAACCAGTAGCGGGCGGTAGGAGGGTGTAGAGGGGAGTCAACAGTAACACCCCCCTTAAATTTGAAAGGACGGCTTCACCTTTTTTTCACACCCTCATTTTGAATTGATATGCACACGACTGGATCTAATTTCTGGGAGTTATCTTTAATTTTCATAATATTTGCAGGGACTGATGATGAAGAAAGGAACAATGATGATAAGTTATCAACCTCTGGGAGATATCTTTAATTTGTATAATATTTGCAGGGACTGATGATGAAGAAAGGAACAATGATGATAAGTTATCAACCTCTGGGAGATATCTTTAATTTGTATAATATTTGCAGGGACTGATGATGAAGAAAGGAACAATGATGATAAGTTATCAACCTCTGGGAGATATCTTTAATTTGTATAATATTTGCAGGGACTGATGATGAAGAAAGGAACAATGATGATAAGTTATCAACCTCTGGGAGATATCTTTAATTTGTATAATATTTGCAGGGACTGATGATGAAGAAAGGAACAATGATGATAAGTTATCAACCTCTGGGAGATATCTTTAATTTGTATAATATTTGCAGGGACTGATGATGAAGAAAGGAACAATGATGATAAGTTATCAACCTCTGGGAGAACTCCCCAACTTCTTCAGATCTATTATTTCCAACCAGGCACAGACAGGTGAAATATTTGTGAAAAAGTTCTTTTCAGATTAGTTTAAATAAAAAAAATAGTAGATAAGCTTCTATATAAAATATACATTTTTATTTTAAGTTATATTGGACTACAAGAGAAGAAAAATAATATAAAACTAGTAAAAGCCTAAAATGAGAGAAAGGTTGAATGAAAGACAAACAGACCAAAAGAACATAAAAAATGGGTGTCTTTAAGTAAATCCTGAATAACAAGGATGACAGTCACAAAAGGGAAGCATTAAAATCAGAAGGAATGACAAACGAATAGTACTCTTGTAAAGAGTGTCAGAACCTAATAAGCAGAATATTAATTTGTAATTTGAAACAAAATTGTACAAAGATTTATTGCAAAAAACTGGATACAGGATACTGTACAACAGACATACTTTATTTTTTACGATATAATTAAAGAGTTGATTCGCTAATATATTGAACCTTCTTGTTCTACAAATAATTTTTAAAAATAAAATGAATAGGATGATTATATGATACAAAAAGTTTTGTCCAAAAAGTTAAAAGTAAAGCAAAGTTTGAAATCGATAAGACAATTCCAACATGTTTAAAGTAACGAAATGAGCTAACAATTACGAACGGACAGACGGATTGACCCAAATTTTAGCAAAGCTTCACTTTTAAAAAATAATTTGTGTTTACTTTTTCCAGAGGAAGATGTTGACTTCATGTTATCTGAGCTCCATGAACTGGGAAATGATCTCTAAACAAGAAACTCAGGTAAACACCAGGGATTTTAAGGGATAAGACAATTGAGGATAAATTCTTGATAAATAAAGAACCCCCTTAATGAATAAAATTATTGGATACCGTTATTTTGAAGAAACCAATAAAAAATTATTTTAATTATTAAGTTTTTGGGTTAATAAAGCAGACATTTTAGTAAAACAACACTGGGTACTAATATAATTTGCCGTCCAATGTCGTTTTAGAACAGATAAAAGTAAAAGGATGATTGTCTGTCTCCCTATCGGTTTGCACAGAAGGATCTTGCTAATCGACGAATCTAAGTGGTTTTTCTTAAAAGTAAGATTTAAATAGTTCAAGGGAAGTATTAATACCTGTTTTGGGGAGGATATTACAACTTTCCTAAGAGAAAAAAATTCAAACCTCCCAGAAAATTCTTCTATTTCTTTATAAACTAAAATAAAAAGTGCAGGGGCGAATACTCTCTACTTTCCTTAAGGGCACCTAGAGGCATCTAGGGGTGTAGCCAGTAGTAGAATATATTGTATGCAAATATTTATTTTATGGCGCAAAAATGTAAATCATATTCCAATTTTATATGTTTGCTTTGCTCAACTTTATATATTATACTCTGCCAAAAGATGACAGTTTTTAAACATTTTTTTTCTCTATTGAGAAAAAATATATCAAATATATTAATGTAAATAAAACTTCTCGAATTATAAAAAAGTTCTACGACTGATTTTAAAACAGAGAAACTTTTTTACGTTTAGTGTAAACTCGTCCGTCCGTATTACCCAAAAGACTGTTGTCTGTACATTTTTTTATATTGCATTCATACTACATTTTTGCAAGAGGTGTTGATGTTCATTTGTCTTTCTGTTTAATTTGTTAAGCTTCACTTTTATGAATGTTGTCATTCTTTTTTTTATTAAACACTGTTATATTAAAAAGTTGTCTAAGTATTTTTGTTTACCTATATAATAATTCCATTTCTTATCTATCATCACCAGATTTCTCACACAAAATTTTCTACAAACTTTTCAGCAAAATCCTCTAAATTTTCAGTGGAATCTTTCGAATACCCTCTATCCAAATTCTTTTACATCTTCAAAAAAGCTTATATGTTACGATTATTTTGAGAATTATAGGCTAAGAAAGTTTCAGGGGAGCCCAAATAGGCTAAAGTTTCCTGCAGTGGCTTGGATTTCCGATTTACATCTGAGTAAAACTTGAAGGAATGAGGATGAATTTTATAGCTTATTTTCCCCACATAAAATTTTCTTCAACCAGTATCTATTCATCATATCTCTGTAAAATAAAGAGAATTTCTTAATTCTAGATAAGCATTAGTTGTGAAATATTTCCAAAAATAAAAGAATTTTATCACAGTGTTAGTTTTCTGCAAATTTTCTACTTTTATTGAAAATCACTTATTGTTTTGATTCTATGATTATTATGTATTTCTTCCTTTATTTCTCTTATTTGCTTATGTTCCTCCTTTAGAATTGAAGCATATTTGTTTTGTTTATGTTGATAGTGTTACAAAGGGTTTGTGCAACTTATCTCCTGGATAAATAGAACTCCAGCAATATTATTTACTTTGGAACATATTTCAAATCCCATCAGCCAGCCCCTAGCCACATTTATGGTGCATCATAAAGGATCAATGTTTTGTTGCAAAATTTATACAATGAAGAAAGAAATGAAATTGAATTATAATTATAAAAGATTATAAAAATATATATATGCTTAATAAAGATACTTTTTAATGATATAACCTTTCTCTTAAAAACATTCAAGTTTTACAATTACAGAAATTGAGAAAATTTAATTTAAACTCATTAAATTTACAATTACAGAATGCTTTATTGAAAAAATAAAAGTCTGAAAATCTGAAGAAAAAATTAGAAATGTTAGACAAGTTTAAAAGACTTTGAAGTAGAAAATTAAAAGTTGATCTTTCAAATCTACCAATACCAGATTTCCCCTTGGCAAGAGATTTTAGCAGCCAGCATATTTAAATTCAGTGGGCTGGAATTAATCACTTAATTGTATAATACAGCTAATTACAAACTTTAGTTTCCATTCCCCTTTCCTCATAATTATTCTTTAATTTCTCTCAAACAATGGTGTTTGATTAATCTAATTTGTCAATATTTTTTCTAAATTCATTAAGCATAATCAATCACTTTAATGTATCCAGAAAATGCCTAGATGCAAAACAGGTGCAATTTGACACCATTCACATTTCGCAGTTAGGTTTCTGAGACAAAAGGATTTCAATGCTTTACACTAAATCATGAATTAGTAGATCACAATAAGACCTTGATCATTCCCCTTGATATTTATTGAATTTTGATTTATAAATTAATCTTTTTTTCAGGTATCCTGTGGTCTCAAGACAGTCAATCAAGTGTTAGTCGATCTCTTATGTAAAGATCTAGAAATTTATTCAATGTAAATATAACATATATGTAACTATGTATGTACACATAAGTTTAATTATGCTTTTGTGGACAAATATTATACCATTTAATGAAGTGTTGTCTACTTATGCATAATTACTAGCGGGTCCAAAAGCTATCCAATTAGATATCAAATAGCTTTCAATGTTAGATGTTGAGATTAAATACAGAAAAGGCACCAAACTATGCATGGAAGATAATTTGAATGAACTAGACTGTAGTGATAGAAAGGCAGGCTTCTAATCTTTGAAGATATTAAAGATTTTAGGCTATTGTCTTTATAGTAGAAATTTTATTGTCAAATTAAAAATCATTATGAAACTGAAACACAAATTTCCCGAATAGGGTATTTGAAAATGGAAAATGTTTATAATAAGAAATATATGTAACCAATGGAGTTTCAATATAGAAAATTTATTTATCTTTGTTGAATAATGGTTTAAATTGAGACCGGTTTCTGTTGAAATAAATCATAATTATATGTTATACATATTAGATATTATTATTAATTATTATTGATCATTATTAGATTTTAACAGTCTGGTGATTCAGAGATGAAAAATTAAAAATTATATTGTTTTATCTTCTATGTTATTAATATATATAAAGATATTATAGAGTTTTAAAATATATATAATATATAAAAAAAGATGTATAATGTATATATTATAAAAGAGTTATATATATCTGTATCCCAAAAGATGCAATGAAATTTAATCATATGTAAAAATCAAAGGACAAGTCCTTTCTTGGCTTTCAAAAAATTATTTTAAATATAAATGTCTTTTGCAATAAAGCCAAAGTTTTGTTTAATAATGCACTAAACTATCAACACCATTTCTATGATACTTTATGGTTTAAAATTGCAAAAGGCAGAATTTTGGTCTTGTGATCCTTGTACTTTGTTTGCTTTCAAAAAAGTAAAAAAGCTTTCAATCTTTTCAACCTGTACTTCTCAAGCTTTCAAATATTTATTCAATTTGGCTTTCAATATAAAATTCATAAATCTAGAAATTTGATATTTGCAAAGGTATTTGGTTTAAATAACTTTTTGTTCACAACATTCAAATATCATTTATATAATTTTAAAATCAATCACTTTTTGTTACAATTCTCAGCAAAAAAAAAATGAAAATAATACCCTTTTAGTATTAAAATGCATTTACCAAAGAAGCCAAAATTTATTTTACGCATGTTTTGTGAATAACGTCTGTAGTTGTGTAATTGTATCCAAATTTAATGCCTTTAAAGGTTGTTTTGTAATTACAAGAAAATAATACGGTTGTGATTTTTGCTTTCACGTAGAGATGAACAAAATCACGGCAGCGACACTGCAAGTCACGCGAGTCTTCCAAAATTGTGCGCACGAAGTTGAATATTGATCCTTCTTCCTGCCACAACCTCACACCATATCTATGCATATCTATCTATCTATGCTTGTAGTCAATGTGAACTTATATATATATATATTTATTAAATTGTCAAATATGTTTATTGTTTTCATAGAAAATACAAAAAAAGTAGAATTAATAAGTAATCTTTGATAAAAAAAATACATGAAATGTGTTGTTAATTTTAATTTAAAGGAGTAGGATAATTTAAAAAAAAACTAATGATAGCAATAATGAATATTTTCGAAATTAAAAATGAAAAAAAATTTCCTCCTTTATTTGTAGAAATAAAAACAAGTGTAAATCAAAGTAATGTATAAAAAATCTCAATTTAAATTACATGAGAAGAAAGAAAGTAAAAAACTGAATTAATATTTTTGCAATAGTTTTCACCCTTTTAAATAAACCCATATAACTTGTCTTTTTTTTGTAAGAATAATGAATTTAAAAAAAATACATAATTCTTATTCTAATTGACATAGAAAAGTAGTTTTAAAAATTGTGAAACCATGTAGATGTTTATTTTAATTTGAAAAAATAAAATGTTTTAATTTGCATTAAAAAATAAATGTCATAATAAATTTTCTGTTTTTATAATCTAGGTAAATGATATTCAAGTTGCTCTTTCGTCTTCAACTCAGGGAAAAAGGATAGTTAATTCAAATCACAACTATAATACATCCATTTGCACACGTCAAATTATATAGTTTTCTTGTAAATATTGCACTATTTTCTTTATAGAAATTACACAATAATTATTGTACTACAATATGCCAACAAACAATAAATTTAGTATTAGTTAAGAATTTGTAATTTTGAGTGGGATAAATGGCGTAAAATTAAATTAATCATTCCTTCGGATTTAAATTTTATTGTCCCTGCTCTGACTATTTAATGGACTTAAGGAAGGATAAACAAAGCACTCTAACACTGTAGGTAAAAGGTTATCAAAGACCTAGCAGCCAACCAACATTTTCATTTTACGTTCCTTGTGTGGTGGTCCTTGCATGGTAACGAGTTGTTCAGATATTTTGATCAAAGGCATTTCTCATACCATTAATTTCACTTATTAGACATAGCATCAGTAGGTACCATTTCTGAGATATCTTATGAAATAATCGAACTTTCACCTCACCTTCATAGTAAGCAACCAAGTTGCCGTTTACACTAATGTAACTGAATTTAGGATCGAGGTTTGGTGATTATTTAACTTATTCCCTATTAATAAACAGTTTGACTTTACAGTGGCATTTGAATATTTTGATAGATATTTTTATTCTCTTATTTTTACTGTAGAGAAACGAAACTTATTTGTTATAATTTTTTATTTAATCCTTGAGCTTATTTATTACTTTGTCCAATCTTGTACGCTTTCTAGATTGTGCCTAAAAGTTTCAGGAATCATCATGCAGTTTTATCGTTAAGAATATTCTAACATGTCTAAATTAAAGAAAAGATCTATTTTAACCTAAATACAACAGTAAAATAATATATTAGGTTACTATCACCTTTATTGTATTTGTAAACAAGGATGAATTTTACAATAACTTAAATTAATAATACAAAGTTACAGACCGACAAACACTTTATTTCCTACTAGCGGCTTCGCCCCTAGCCTCTAGGGGCTTCGCCCTATATAGTTATGGGAAGTCAACCCTCCTTAATAGAAATATTCAAAAAAATATTCTTTGTTTAATTACTCTGTGGTAAAATTAAACCCAGGTTGTGCG
>LS050860.1:0-10181 GCA_900241095.1 Acartia tonsa | reverse complement strand
GAGCTCGTTTATAGACATTTATTTCCTATATAGATCTGACATGGATCTTGAAGCAATTAAGCAGGCCGTTTTGTACATGTTAAAAATTGGAAGATTTCATTAAATAAAAGTAATCGCAAATATACTTAGTATGGGGAAGTTTAGCATGTCATTAACTGCTTAATCAATATTTTACTTTTACTAGCGGCGAGCCTCTAGGGGCACTTTTGATGGGACATGGGGGAAAGTCACCCCTTCCAGTTTTAATTTTAGTTTTAAAAAGAAAAAGTAAAATTTTTTTTTGGTAATTTAACTTATAGTTCAAATTCCTTAAAGTTAAATTTTATATTAAAGAAATTCTCGAAACCTTTTGCAGAGCTTGTAGCTAGCTGTAAGTACTTCCAGTATTTCATACTTTGTTCACATTATTTCTCACAAAATCCAAGAAATAATAAACAATGGAAATATATTTTTTCATGGATTTTGCAAGGACTTAAAGTACATTGGTGTTTTATTATTTTTCATTTATTTAAATAATTGGGGCTCTAAGAATACAAATTTAATATTTTAGTATAGGATTATTTTATTATCAGTGTTTTCCAAAAAAACTCATGACTGGACATATTGTCAGAGAGTGGATGGATTTCATACTGGGTCCATGAGTAGCTGTGTTTAGTGCCCCAGGAAAATGGGGATAGATGTCACCGTTTTTGGCCTACCTATTTTATTGACGTCATAGCAGGGGAAAATTAAAGGCGACGGGAAAAAAAAAACCCTAGAAAAGAGGTGGGAAATAGGGCATTTCCTGACGTCAATAGAATAGGTAGGCCAAAAGCAGTGACATTTATCCCCATTTTGCTAGGGCACTCTAGAAAGCTACATTTAAAAACATATGTCCTGGATGCAAGGAGCTCAGTCGCTAACCAGTAAAACATTAACAATTTTACCTGCAGCGTTATAACTATAAAATTAATAGTAAGATCAGGGTAATGCATTGGCACTAAACTTTTTAACTTGCATATGATCTTAAAGACAAAGGTCTTACAATCAAATGATTGATTGTCTTTAATAGTGCAGTTGGATATGCATCAAACGTCAACCTTTACTTTGTTATCAAGCTTCCAAAGAGGTTTTAAGCAGGAAAGAGAAGTTTTTCACCTTTCAACAAGGTCTCTAACCTATAAAAATCAATACTTTAATTAACAGTAAAAATCAAATCTACCAAAGCTATTAAATAATATATTTGTACAAGTGTAGTATAGTGCACTATCTATCTTTACTTGAAATTACCCAATTACCTATAATATACTTTGCAAGTTTTGTAGATGATAAATTGGTAACATAGAGAGTTTTCCCATCCGGAGATTCACAATGCAAAATACAATGGGATGAAATGAAACAATTTGTCTAGTGCATTTTTTAGAAATTTTGATACATTGAAAACCAAATGATTATTAGATGGTTTTAACTAGCTATAGCTTTTTCCCATGCCTCATTGCTTTATTTAAAATGATATAGTCATGCTTTTTGGATGTAACAGGATGTCTATCTGTCTTTTTGTCTGTGTATATAAAAGGATCTCGCTAACAGCTATACTGATATGGTTCTTCTGTACAGCGAACATAGTCATAGTTCCTGGGAAGGTTTATATCTAGTTTTAGGGAGGGTAAGACCACCTTTCTAAGAGATACCGTTTTAGAAAAAACGCCCTCCACCCTAAATTTTTTACCTTTCTATCTATAACTAGAATTGAAAATCGGGTGGAAAACTCCCTCCCCCCTTGCCTCAAGTGCCCCTGGAGGCCTATAGGAGGGGAAAGGTGTAGCCGCTAGTAAATATTATGTTTATCTTTTTCTCCCTGCAATGCAGAGGTAGTGAATTATAACAGAATAAAATTGAAAAATTTATCTTGAATTGTTTGTGCATTGTTCTTCTTTTTCTGCAGTTTCATAAATTATTCAAAATAGTTTAATAAAAAATGAATGCATATTAAACTAAAATTTCATATTAAGTATTCAGGTCAAGGTTTGTTTTCGAAATTCCTCTTACATCATTTTAAAGATTTTTATAGTGCCTATAAAATGACGTCATACTGGCACACCATGGCCGTTAATTAAGATGTATACTGCCACTGGAAATCATTTCAGTGTATTGGCCTATCATTGGTCATTTGTATTGTATGGCGTCATTTTTTTAGGGGCACATACCCTTAAAATTATTTTATAAAAGTAAAAGGATATCTATGTGTCTGTCTGTTAGTAAGGAAGAATATCGCTAACCGCTGAACCGATATGGTTCTTCTTTATAGGGTAGCTTCTCTTGGGTCCTTGTAAGAATTATTGCTATAGAAATTGACCCTATGAAAAAATGTAATCCCTAAAAACCAAAATAAAAAAAGTGAGGGGGGGGGGGTGGAATTTCTCCCCCTTCACCCCAAGCGCCTCTAAAGGCTACTATGGGCGTAACCAAAGTAAATTACTTTGGTTCCATTGTGAAGTATTGAAATTAAAATAACAAGATTCAGTACAATATTTCCACACAACTGAACTAAATCAACTTTAAATGACAATATTATTCTTGCAAATGGATAGATAGGTTTAAACATTTTGTAGGCAAATTATCCTCTATTTTTCTTCCTATCTTAAAATCTGTATTACTTTTAACTTTTTAGATAGTTCCAATTTTAATTTAGGGAAGCAAAAATAAAACTTTTTTTGTAAGAATCATAGCAGTTTCATGTAACAAACACAATAACAAAAAATACTATTAAAATTGCTTAGAAGATTTATTTAATATTATAATGTCGACTTTTCATTTGCTAATTGCATTTAATTTTTTGCTTGAATCAACAAAAAAATAAATAAATAAGGTGAATGTAATACTCAAAATAGACCGCTAAATTTTGGGGAATAGTCCCTTTCGTAACATCGCCCCATAAGGGGTGATTCGTCGTATTTTTAAAATAGGATATTTTAGGTTAGGTTATATTTGGTTAGGTGATTGCACCACAGAGTTAGGTAATTGGCCCCGCAGGGTTAGAGCAGGGGCTAGAAATAGAAGAAAAGCTAATGTGAAAAATACGATGAATCGCCCCATAAGGTGCGATGTTACGAAAGGGACTATACCCCTATTTTGTTTAAAGATTTATCAGTGCATTTTGAATATGTAAGTTGCTTGACAATTCAAGTTTCCCATTCCTTTCCTATGTTAAAAAGCTTAACTTTATTTATGGCTAGTTGCTTAGCCCCTAGAGGCCTTTAGGGGCACTGGAGGACGGGGAAGTTAAAAAGATAAAGTAAAGAATATAATCCAGGTAGAAGATTCGATCTTGCTAGCCTGAAATAAAATTGGAAATTTTGATTAGTTAAGCGGTTAGCAGGATCCTTTGATACAGATAGATATACACACATCATGTTGCTCTATTATGAGGGAATATATATACTAAGATATATAAGTTGGAAAGAATTTTAATGTTTAAGGGGGATTTGAAATCTGCATAAAATTTTAAGGATTTTTTTTATAAAATTCGTTTTTTATATAATTCTTTATCTAAAAGCGGAAATACAATTTAAGTTGATTATTTTGACATCTGTGATTGGTGGATTGAAAATTATCTTCGCTCTGATAGGAGAAGCTTAAGTGTCGCACTTCATTTAACCAATTAGAGCGCAGGTAGTTTCCAATCTACCTATCCTATTGGTCAAAATTTATGAACTTAAATTGTATTTCCGCTTTTAGATAAAGAATTATACAATAAACGATTTTATAAAAAATCCTTAAAATTTTATGCAGATTTTAAATCTCCCTCTAACATTAAAATTCCTTCCAACTTATATATCCTAAATTTCTCACCCCTTCTTTTTATGACAACTAAACATCTGCTCTATAATTACTTTACTTCGCTGATTATGGAAGTTGTCATCCTAGATTTGTATGTAAGTTGATTATTTCTTCTTTTCTAAAAAAATAGTTTTAACCTTTAGGATAGTTTAAAGTAAGAAATAGTTGAAAAAATAATGAAATAAGGAAGTGAAAAAGTAATAAAATAAGGAAGTGAAAAAAAGGATTAAAAACAAATATGTATAAATAAAATGCTGCCATTCTTTTACTGGGTGACAATTTTAGGTTGTCATACAATAAACAGAAAATATAAAAATGAGCATAAATTGGATTGACAGATATTACTAAAATTTTAAAATTGACACTTTTGAATATCCATTAAGAACAAGCTCAAGCTTCTGTTTTAAGACCACTTAAGATCTGCTCTTTAAATTACTTTGATCGTATGTCTATCTATGATTTGTTTGTACTTTGCTACTTATGTATGTTGGCATCCTTGTTAATGTATTTTAAGACTAAGAATGGCAGAGGATAGGTGTTTATCAGTTTATAGAATTAACAACTTAGAAACTAACTTTACACATTAGTTAATCCAGCAGAGTGATAAAATGTTATGCAATAAATTCATCTATCTATCTATCTATCTATCTATCTATCTACCTATCTATCTATCTATCTATCTATCTATCTATCTATCTATCTCTCTCTCTCTCTCTCTCTCTAAAATACATTTTTTGCATAGGACTCGAAGAAGGGAAATAGAGACAGAGAGTGCCAATGGAGGAAAAGATTGTAACATGAAAGAGGCAATCAGTGTAGAAGATTGTATTGAGGTGAGTGGAGAGTTAATAAGTCAGTCAGTGAGAAAAAAGTTATTTATACTTTATTTTTCACTAGCAACTAAGCCCTTAGAGAGATGGAACAATCCTCCTCTTAAGAAAAATTTCATATAACTGGTCTAGGGAAAGTTCAACCTATTTACAAGATACTTTTATTTATAGAGTAACTTACCAACAAAAGTGCTTACGTTTTAATTGGCGCGCCTTACATCATGATGTGTAATCTAAAGGGATAAGACAATGGTCAATAAATTAATGTACATCCCCTATGAAGATACTCATAATAACCCCTTCTGTAGCGTAAGATTTGTGGTTGAAACGTTTGAACACTTAACCTAATAAACCAACCAATCAAAATTCAAGTTCCAAAAGTTCTCAAGCTAACGAATAAGAAAATGGTATCATAAAACTTTGGGGACTAGTGTAATAAACAGCCCATTATCACGCCCCTCTTTCTGGTGTATTGACCATAATATTTCTTGTTATAATTAAGGATACTTGTCCAGTTGATGGAAACTGGGGAACTTGGACAAGGTAAGTAAAGAGATAGATTGATTGATAGATTGATTGATATATTGATATATTGATCAATAGATTGATCAATAGATTGATCAATAGATTGATCTATAGATTGATTGATAGATTGATCGATATATCAATCAATAGATTGATTGATAGATAGATCAATAGATTGATTGATATATCAATTGATAGATTGATTGATATACCAAACAATAGATTGATGATAGATTGAGCAATATATTGATTGATAGATTGAGCAATTTATTGATTGATAGTTAGATCAATAAATACTTTGATTGATAGATAGAGCAATAGATTGATCAATAGATTGATAGATTGAGTGATTGATAGATTGATTGATAGACTGATTGATAGATTGATTGATAGATTGATTGTTAGATTGATCAAATGATTGATCGATAAATTGATCACTATTTTGGAGAGAGACTAAATATAGAACACAGAGAGACATGATCACTAGTATTTGTCCAACAGTTCACTGATAAAAATATAATTTTAGATGGGGATTTTGTTCTGTGACATGTGGTACTGGTTCTAGAACTAGGTACTTAATTCTAATTTAGTGACATGCATACTTGACTGAACTCTATATTTTTTCTGTTGCATGTAGAACTAGAAATAGAAGTAGGTAACTATATTTTTTATTCTGTTACATGTGGAACTAGAACTAGGTAATTATAATTTTTTTGGTGACATGTGGAACTATAACAAGGTAACTATATTTTATTTTGTGACATGTGGAACTAAAACTAGGTAACTTAATTTTATTTTTTGACCCAAAACTAGGTAACTAAATATTTTTTATGTTACATGTAGAACTAGAAATAGAAGTTGGTAACTATATTTTATTCTGTGACATGATGAACTAGAACTAGGTACTTAATTTTTATTTTGTGACATGCGTACTTGACCCAGAACTAGGTAACTATATATTTTTTCTGTTACATGTAGAACTAGAAATAGAACTAGGTAACTTTAATTTATTCTGTTACATGTGGAGCTAAAACTAGGTAACTATATTTTATTCTGTGACATGTGAAACTAGAACTAGGTAACTATTTTTTATTCTGTGACATAAAAAACTTAAAATAGGTAATTTTACTTTATTTGTTGACATGTAAAACTAGAAATTGAACTAGGTAACTATATTTATTTGGTAACATGTGTAGCTAAAATTAAGACTAGGTAGCTATCTTTAATTTTATTGCATATGGAACTAGGACTAGAACTAGGTAGCTATGATTTAATGTTTGACATGTAGAAATAAAAACAGATGTATATAAGGGATGTATTTATAACACTAGATGGTCAAACAGACAAAATAATCCATTAAAAGAAAAAAGATTTGGTCACATAGGTTTAGGTCCCATAATATGAGCAATGATATTCATCTAAAAAGGCATTCCAATTGTTTCTACACTGTCTTCTTATTGGTCCAATTGTTTCTAAACTGTCTTTCTATTGGTCCAATTGTTTTTAATCTACCTTCCTATTGGTCCAATTGTTTCTAAACTACCTTCCTATTGGTCCAATTGTTTCTAAACTATCTTCCTATTGGTGCAATTGTTTCTAAACTACCTTTCTATTGGTCCAATTGTTTTAAAACTGTCTTCCTATTGGTCCAATTGTTTCTAAACTACCTTCCTATTGGTCCAATTGTTTCTAAACTGTCTTCCTATTGGTCCAATTGTTTCTACACTGTCTTCTTATTGGTCCAATTCGGATCTACTGCAGTTAACGTTAAAATATTGCTGGTAAGCAATATTTCCAAAATCTATGATTTTTAAAGGATGCTAGCTGCCAAACGGCTGAACATACAGATCATGCCCGCACACTGTTTAAGCGGCATAAGAAGGCCTACAAATATTCTGGAATAGCCATAAATCAATAATGCATAATTATCTCGCAGTGCAGAGAAATGCGCAAAAAATACCTATTTTACACGTTTTTTCTTCAGTGAAGCTTTCAGTACTTCATTAGATCCTCCAATTCAAGATAAGGTCATTATTTTTGAATGATTGATTTCAACAAAGACGACCCAAAAAATTAATATTCAAACTTTGTTTTAGGAGTAGAACATGTTCTGACCCGACTCCTCAGTTTGGTGGTGAAGACTGTTTTGGAGCATCTCTTGAGTCTAAACTTTGCTATAGAAATGGTAATTCTCAAAAGTCCTGTATCGACCGCAGTGTTTTTTATATTTCAAACAAACGTCATGCGTTGGGTTAAAACAGACTAGTAAGTTTTATAGTACATTGTTCAACTCCCTTACAATAAATAGAATTATGTCTTATATAAAAGAAAAGAGTTTTATCCATTAGAATCTTGGTAATTTCCTTCTCATCTTAATCTAATTATCATTAATCATGTTCCAATCAATCTTTAACTAACCATAAATAAGTCGCCGATCAGTAATAAATCATTAATGCATATGTTTTGAAAAATCATGTATAAATCATGAATATATATGAATAAATCATCATTAATCATAGAAATCGTGAAGTAATACATAAATCAGAACTAATTATGATTAATCATAAATAAATCATACATGGACCATTTATGAACAAATTATGATTAATCATTAATAATTTATGATTAAACAAAATTAAGTTATGATTAATTGTAATTAAATTATGATTATACATAAATAAATTATGATTAAACGTTAATTGATTATCATCAATCATAAAAGTCATGAATAATCATAATACATCATACATAAATCATGAATGAACCTTTTATAAACTATGAACAAATTATGATTAATTGTAAATAAATTGAGATCATTATTTCTAAGTAAGTCATTAGATCATGATTATGATTATAGATTATGATGATTCATGGGGTATCCACTAATCGAAGGGGAGGTTATCAGTTCGGTTTTTGGCCCAACACTGCAACATAACTAAT
Organism: Acartia tonsa; assembly: GCA_900241095.1. Lineage (NCBI taxonomy): Eukaryota > Metazoa > Arthropoda > Copepoda > Calanoida > Acartiidae > Acartia > Acartia tonsa. The sequence goes on along the minus strand of LS050860.1, from coordinate 2,067 downwards.
AACATTAAAAATAGTTCTACTGCTGCTTTGTCAGGTGTGTGACATAAATAGATAGAGTAGGGGAAGGCCATAAATATGCGCAACTTATTACCATGCACAGTTAGGACTCAGACAAACGTTTGAAATCAAAGTGTTGGTTGTCTGTTTGATGTTACTTAACCTAATATCCTTAGGTGTTTAAGTATTAGTTCCATTGACAATTAAATTTTTAATATTTTATTAAAAGATTGTCCAGCAGTTGATGGAGGATGGTCATCCTGGGGTAGATGGGGCTCCTGCAGCACATCCTGTGGCAGGGGCAAACAGACCAGATACAGATCCTGTACAGAGCCACCTCCAGCAGGTGGTGGCAGGGAGTGCTCAGGCGACAGGTGAGTGCGCTACAGTTAAGGGTTCGAGGACAAAGGCAGGAGTCCCAAACATTTAATAAAGTATTTCTATACAGGTTAGGTTAAGATATGAATACACAAATAAGCCCCCCACAGGGGTAAGGCATTTAAAAACGTATAAAAATAGGTTAGGTTAGATTAAGTTTTATTAACTGGTACCCAAAGTTTTATATATTTAGAATGGAAGAGAATCCATGTCTGCTGCGAAGATGTCCAGCATCCGACTCGCCAGACCTGCTGCGAGCAAGCATACTCCTGCAACAAACTTTGCAACGGTCAACTGCGAAACCGTTCCAGCCATCTAGGAATTTATTTTTACCACCAGGAATAAAAGTTTTATGAACTAAATAGTACATCCCCAATGATGATACACAAAAATATCCCTTCTGTAGATTACTATTAGTGGTTCAAAAGTTTGGACAAAATTTAAAATCTCCAAAGTTGTTAAGCCAACCAATACAAAACGATATTATTATAAAACTTTTGGGACTAGTGTAATAAACAGCCCAATGTCGCCTCTCTCTCTGAATTTATCAACCATTGTCTAATCCCTTAATATTCAGGGATCTAAAGGGATAAGACAATGGCCGATAAATTGATGTACATTCCCAATATTGATACACAAAAATATTACTTTTGTAGATTAAAATTAGTGGTTGAAACGTTTAAACACTCAATTTAATTAAACAACCATTTAAAGTCCTCAAAATTGTTAATTCAAGAAAAGGTTATTATAAAACTTTGGGGACTAGTGTAATAAATAGCCCATTGTCCTCAATCTCTCTGAATTTATCAACCATTGTCTTATCCCTTAATATCCCTGGGGGTGAAACTAACCTGTTTGTTGCCAAGGTTTGTGCCGACACTCACCAGCAGCCCTCATCAGTCCAGGTATGGGTGATCAGTAATTAAATTCCGTTTCTCAAAGTCATACGCAATCTGGACATGCGTTACGCAAATTTCATATATCAGTTTTCGCGATTTGAGAATAGTTATTTCTCGCATCGTATTATAAATAACTTTCCGCGGATATAGAATGTACAATTATAAGATTAAAACCAGCTTTTTAGCCCCGAGTTGCCTCATCCTTCATTTTTATGACGTCATTCAAATCAAATTCAAATATTTATTGGGACAAAACAACATATACATTTAATATTCAACATTCATGAATGGTAATTACATTGCATTAATAATTTATTAATAAACTATTTTTTATATAAACAATGAATACTATAGGATTAACACAATATAATACAAGTATCCAAGGACTGAAAAACGCCTGAGGGCGGTGTTGACAGCCTTTTAATTTTAGACTTCGATTTAAATGTTTTTTTAAGCGGTCTTTTATATAAGTAATATATGTACACTATATACAGCAATATGCAAGGAAGGATGTTTAGGAAAAGTAGGGGGGGGGGATAGGAAAGTGGAGAAAAAATGGGGTCTCTGTGCGATTATAAAAAATGTATATATTTTAAGCAATCAAAAGGTAAGCTACAGGTTGACTTGAACAATCATAGATTAATGTTAAGGTCACAGGAGGGACACAATAGCCTTTCACAGGCAACTACAATACTGTCTAAAAGCTTTCTTTTCAATTTTTTATAAAATTTAAATCTAGAAGTTGCCTGTTCCACTATAAAGCTATTGTTAATGAAAAACGCATTCCAGGTGG